>CAJQZN010036965.1:0-38815 GCA_907164685.1 Colias eurytheme | reverse complement strand
CTACTCACGAAAAATTAGCTTGATAGTAATCACTTGCAAAATTAATGGGCGATGTATCCCGGACTATAACGTAAAACAAAAGTGAAATTGAATGAGAAATTTTTAATGGGGAAACAGTACTACACTATTTATTCTGTCACCATAGGGGGTTTAAATCATGTAACATAGAAGCGCAAGCTTTTTGTTTAAATAGCATTTTTTTGTGTTGAGTGATAACAGAATTTTTAACGGATATTAATTTTTGTAGTCAGTACCTAGATACTTAAGTTTTTTAGATTTGATCAGGTACCTTCCAGGTCAGAGCCAGGGTGGGGCAAGCGCCCCACCCTGCCCCACCGTGGCTACGCCCATGTGAACCAGTTTAATTGCATTAACGTGATTTTCCATAAACAATTTGCCGATAATAATGTTAATATGGCATTCACGGGCGGTCACATTAGCACTGTTACGAATGATTAGCTATTAATTAAATTGATTGTATCACTCACGTGGTACCTTATTCTTGTGTATTTATAGGTACAATTGTTTGTGTTTGTAAACATAAGAGTGTTATCGTATTTGTTTCAATTAATGTACAATTTGTTATTGTTTGATTAATCTGTCGTTATATTATGTGACATAAAAAACAGACGAAAAAATCTTTAGAGATATACCTAGGTACCTACTAGGTATTTATTTTTAACAAATATTTTAATATTTATCATATTAGTGACAACTCCTAATTGAAACTATTTCACATATTATCTATATATATAAACACCTAAGATTAACACGTAAGGCCCAAATAAAAAAAAAATCTTTTCGCCCGCAGCTTCGCCCGTCGCGGTCGCTTCGTCAAATTAACCTCTATAGTCTATGTGTGTGTGCCAAACTTCTAAAAAATAGGTTCAGCAGTTTAAGCATGATTTCGGTATAACAACTATATTAATAATAATATTATGTGTTGATCCATTTACCCTCTGGGGCTCTATCTGTGCCCAATTTCATGAAAATCGTTATCAGCAGTTTTTGCGTGAAGGAGTAACAAAAAAAACAAACATACCAACTTTCGCATTTATTATATTAGTAGGATTTTGGGTTGTCAGTCACGGATAATTACATCGGAAGGAGACTAGACATAAATGCCAGCTGAGTTTTCTATATCTTCTTATATATAAAAATGAATCGCAAAATTTGTTGGTAAGCGCATAACTCGAGAACGGCTGAACCGATTTCGATAATTCTTTTTTTATTATATTCCTTGAAGTACGAGGATGGTTCTTATGTAGAGAAAACGTAAACATGTACCACGGGCGAAGCCGGGGCGGACCGCTAGTTTAGAATATTACAAACATAACAATAAAATAGACTGTTTTTTATTTGTCTTTACGATTGGTCGTGACCTTCAAAAGAGATTAGAGTTCAGCATGAATGTAGATCTGTTTTTAGTGTAATATTTTATAAGAATAACAATATTTAATGGATTTATTAAATCAACTGTAAACATCTTCCATTATTTCACTTTGTATAAAATGTCACTTTTTTAACAATTTAAAAATATCTAGATACCTACCTACCTACATGAGAATAATTTTAGAAACTTCAATGCGAAAACACATTTTATAGGCTGAAGGTAAAAGCTATTAACAATTATTAGAAGGACCATTATCTAAAAAAAACAAATTGTAAAGAAAATGTAAGAACTGTTTTAATGGTTTTGTTTTGTTTCTTCATTACTTATTAAGATCATCATCCCTACTTATACATCTCGATGACTTATACCTATTATAAATGCGAAAGTAACACTGTCTGTCTGTCTGTTACGCTTTCCCGCTTAAACCTCTCAAGTCTCAACCGATTTTGATGAAATTTGGCACAGACAATCTTTAGACCCTGAGAAGGAACATAGCCTACCTTTCATCAAAACACCACGCGGGCGAAGCCGCGGGCGGAAGCTAGTAAAATATATTTCCGAAAGCAACTAAAAAATTAAAAATAAAAAAAATACAGACAGACAGACAGACAGACAGACAAAATTTTTTTTAATCACATATTTGGGTTTGGTATCGATCCAGTAACACCCCCTGCTATTTATTTTTTCAATATTTTCAATGTACAGAATTGACCCTTCTACAGATTTATTATATGTATAGATATGAATGTGACGTCTGACAACAAAATATTCCTAATTGTTACGTTTAATAATTTAGGTGGTTAAAATAATTTGAGTGCCAATAAATTCAAATAACCCGCCCTGCATACCCACATCATACCTATTTAAGACTATAGGTAAGTAGGTAAACATTATTTTGCTCTTTCCTTCGTAACAAGCATTATTTCCTCCTTCAATACAATAACTTGACTCTTTAGTAGGAAAACTTCATTATCGACTAACTATTTGACCATCTAATGAAAATATAACATTTAAACTGCTGTCATATTTAATATTTATGAATATTGCGATAATTATACTTTATAGTCTTGCCACTTGTGCATATTAATAAGTTAATAATATTGTAATTTGTAATACTGTGGTTATACTTTGTAAGTTGTAACCTTAATAAGGGCTATGACGAACACATCGCCAGAACTAATTTAAGGGCGTGGAGATTGAAAATTAATGTCAACTGCTTTATTTTCTTTGAGATTAATAAATAATTAAAAAATAAGTAATAACACATTTTATGCTATTGATAGGAAGATCTGATAACTGGTAAAGGTATAATGTAGGTAAAAAGTTAAGTTAGTAAATTAAACTTTCGTAATTAGGACCTATTAAGTTTAAAAGTAGGTGTAGTGATATGTAGGTATCTTAATGGAAGAATATACCTAATTACAAATTATAAAAGTTATAATATTCGATCATGTCTGCTCAATGCACAATCATAACAAAGGCATTACCAGCATAAAACCTCACTATAAAATTCCTTGTGCAAATTGAAAAAAAAAACAGCACAGCACCCAAACGATGCCACATAAAACTTGTTCTATTCACAATTTACATCTATTTCACTTGTTTAAAACAGAACACATTCTAAAAACAATAGCGCATGCTTTCTATCACTCATTGAGTTTATTTATTTGTTTTACAAATTATTGAGGTTAGGTTATTTTTTCGCGCGAATTATAAAATGCGCGCACGGTCACGTTCCCGCGCAACCGGCGCACGACTGATTTGAAATTTCAAATTCGAATGTGTTATGGCGCGCTGAGACGGTCAAGAGGCTTGAACAATATTTTTTGCGGTTCAGTCTAAAAATCTTAAAACGTATATATGTTAAAAAACGAAAACAATAAAACTTTAGGTATAAACAGAAAAGCAAGTATTGTTTGGAAAACTAATTATTTTTGTATTACGGCGCGTTGATATTATTATCAAAATTATCTGGTAGACAATCTCGTAGCTACATTCTAATTTTCGAACCACAAAATTATCATTCCAGCTATGGTATCGCAAATAAAGTCACAAATTAATTATCTAATGACTTGGCTATAATACAATTATTAATCTTAATAAAAGAAATAACGTTTTAAGCCGACCAAATCTTAGAAAATCGTCGATATAGGTACTATAGTATTTTAGACAGTCAACACCTTTTTCCGCAAATCAATAATAATATTATGTTTGTTTCCAGTTATTTGATCGTCTAGAACGCTCATAACTAAATTCTGGGACCGGTAATGGCTGGTAATGGTTCTGCAGCTTCTGCAGTAATAATTATTGTATCTGTGGTGCTGTCATAAATATTTTTAATGAGAACTTAAATGAAATGTAGCGTTCTGATAGGGAATGAATAATTATTAATTACTATCTGTGACTAATATTATGAGTACCTAAATGTTGTACCTATTTCTAATTTCATCTATAGATACCAATATCGCCGTATCTAGTACCTACCTATTTCTTTTTAGTTTTTATCTCTATAACCTTCTGATTCCTTTTAAAGCTATTTTTATCAAATGGTTAGTTATGTCATCAAAGAATACTATAGGTAAAAATACCTTCTTGTTTGTTTTCATATTGCTTCTAATGTAGAAGGTACATTAAGTAAATGTGTTTACATAAGCGCTCCTATCTGAAGATGTATAATATTTATTTTAAATTGAGTGTCGCGGTCGAATAGAAAAATTAACTCGAAGGAAATATTCCATTAATATTGAAAACAAAGAAAACTCCATTCTTATATTTTCGAAAATTTGTCACACTCGGGAATCGGTTCAAGTAAATTTAGGCGGTTTTGTTTTTGGTAAAATAAGAATTAGGGACTTATGTTTAATATTATATTTATAAGTTAATTATATGTTTTTCTGAAAAAAAAAATAGTAACTAGGTATGTACCTACTTGACCGCCTCCTTGGTACAATGGTTGACGCATGTGCGTAGAACCGAGGGACCCTGGGTTCGATTCCCGGAGGAGACGAAGAAAAAAAAATGTCTCGGTCTGGCAGGACACAGAAGGCTGATCACCTACTTGTCCCTGAATAGAATCGATCAGTGAAACAGACGTAGGAATAATGCATCTGCCCCTTACCTACCCCACTAGGGGACACGGGTTTTCACTTTTTTTAAGTACCTAACTACATAACTACTGACAAAATTATTTTAATAGCGCAGTAAAAATAAAAATTTCAAAATAACAAGCACATCGAGATAGTCGAGAAAAGATATAAAAATTAATTTTAATTTTTCAACACGTTCGTGTATAATTAAAATGCCTACGTGCCTAATTAAATAAAATTTAACCATTTAAATTCTAATTCAACAATAAATGTGTACACAACAATTAGTCAATTATTTTGATTACGCGACCCACTTCAGCAATCAGAATTTAATTACCCATTACTATTAATTAACACATTTCATAGTACCTCTTAGTTCGGTAGATAACGTTCTGAAACTGAAGGGCTTCATTTTATATGAACTATATAGGAAGTATATACTGAAACAATTTCAGACTGGTTAGTCCAGGATCACTATCAAGTGATTACTATCAAGCTAATTTTCCGTGAGTAGCTTTATTTTGATGAGACGCCAAATAATTTCCTGTACGAAACTCTCGATTGTGGTAGCTTACAGAGGTAACAAGGATAAAATGTGTTGATTTGATGGTTCTCAAATATTTATTACTAACTGAATTTTTTTTGTTCATATAGGTAGTTAATACATTAAGTATTTATCTACATTTTATTATTTTTCAATATAAAGTACCAATTTATTTTGAAGTCTTAGTTATCTGTATTTCTTTGAAGAAATGCAGAAAAATGGTACACGACGGATTTAAAAGGCAACGCTTTTCCTCATAACAACTAAGTTGACTTATCTTTCTTTATATAATTATTTTCTCTTGTGCACAAGTTATTTTAAGAACTGCTGTTCTTTGTACTCATATTTTAAACACAAAAGTTGTTTATGGAGTCTGTGAACTGAGCCAAAAATGATAAATGTACCTACTTGGAGGAAGCTCTCTCAGGGATAAATTATTAATTTATGACAGTTTGTAAATTGTAACAGCTCAACTTTTTACAAGGTTGTTTTACGGAAATAAAACCGCAGCCTGTGACTAGTTAAAAAAAACCAAATCTAAAAGAAAGAAGTACAAACAGCCATATCATGCGGTAACAAATCTTATACCTAAGTACAGAATTTTATATCTCTTAACTTATTTTAAACGATTTTCTTACATAATTTCTTTAATACTTACCTTTTCATAAGACATTAAGTACTGCCTTAGATTTATAATCCTCATACAACACCAAGTAATAATACAGGCTAAACTTCACACATTAACCTTTTCGTAATTAAGTCTTAAGCGTTTAAAACTAATTCAACTAACCTGCTCTTTGTCCTCTTGTGATTTGGGATACAAAGTGACGTTCAAAACTATTTCTCCCATGTCCTGATTTAACTTATTCGGGTCTCGTAAGCATAGCACTAGGTCTTGGGAACGACCTAACTCTAGCGCGGTTAGGTCTAGATAACAGGAGCCCATGAAGTCGTCTTGTAAACCCCAGTCGTAGTCGAATACCTGGAAATAATTGGTGTCAGGTTGCTGCTAATTTAAAGGAACAAGAATAGCTTTCATTTTGATAAAATCGGAAGGCAAGTACACATAAATAAATAGGTAGAATGCACGTGTTGGCAACGTGTAGACTGCAAAAATGTATTATTTAATATGCTTTTTCCAATTTCATAGATTTTTTAACCATAATTCAGAGAAGATTAAAAAAGCGAGGAAGCCATTAAAAGTTTAAGATTTGATGGCGTGATGAATTTCTTTTACCGTATTCGGCTTGTGTCTCAAATTCAGAAAGACAAAGATAATTAATAATGGATGTCCTTAATTTACAAACCGCTAAAATGGAAAATTAGACTGTTAAAATTTGCAAGGAAACGGGTCAAACGTCAGGGTCATTCACACTAATGGGCGAAACGCCATAAACATTTTGTCAGTAAATGACGTTAGAACCTCTTATTTATTTTCCCATAAGTTCAGAGTTGTTATAGTATAGGTTATCAGTAACAAGATTAACTTAAAATTAAAATGTAATTCACCCTGTTACACAAAGCGTAGAACTTTAGGTAAAGAGGAAGTTTTGTTTTAATAATATTATGCGTATGATTGCCTAGTAGAACTTGAAAATATGTTAGGTACTTTACAAATTATTATAATATACTAGTGGTCTGCCCCGGCTTCGCCCGTGGTACCTACATGTTTAAACTATCCTATCTCTCAAGTTGGATCGAACTGCACATGGTGTGCGAATTTTATTATAATCGGTTAAGTGGCTTAGGACTTAGGAGTCCATTGAGGACAAACATTGTGACACGAGATTTATATATATTAAGATGGAAGTGTTTACGTATTAATGTTACATCCAATAAGTAGAAATCGTAAAGTAGATATTTTCCCTTTAATTCACAGCACGTAACAGGCAAAAAGATGACAAAAATACTGACACACATACTAAGTCTTCTTCATGAATATTATAATATGCACTCATACATTTAGAATGACTATTGACCTACATTCTGACTTTACCAGAAAAGCAGTGAAATAAGCCGAGTATTACCGTATACCTAGGTAGGAAGAAAATTTTATACCTGTAGGTCCTATGTAGGTATTACAATATTTAAGATACACATATCTTTATTCTTTAGTCTAAGAAAGCTGTTAATTATGAGAAACATAATTTTCTTAAAGTAAAATAATTGTCTAAGTACTTGTCAGTCTGTCTTCATCGCAACAGTTGACAGATATTTGAATGGCATCTGCATCGTTACAAAATTGTAACAAAAATTAACTAGGTTTGCAACTAAATTTTGAATGTCGATATTGCGGGTATCAGACAAACCATCATTCAATTTAGCCGTTAGCTATTAAGCTACATATTAAGTATTCTGTGCTCACGATCAAAAAGACAGTGATTTAGTGTGCATTTGTGCATCTGTTACGACCAACCGACCGAAAATTAACTCACACCACATCGTGGTCACCGTTATTAGGAACCGCGATTTTTTTTTCTTTTAATAATATTTTTTTAATACATACCTTCAATTGCACAGGCTGGAAGGGATCCTCAATAGGCACAGTGAAGCATTCATCCCACACTGGGTTCAAGTCTCTATACACGATTCTCGACTTATGCAGCAGCCGCCCCCCCACTTTAAACTTGATGTATGGGTCACTGGTCCCTGACAACAAACCTGGATTTCGACCCCACAATATTGTTATTAGATAAGAAGCGAAAATTAATATAATGCTACGGGAGGTGATGGTAATGAACTAATGAGGTATGGATTTCTTTTTTATTCGAACAGTTAACCAGACTCAGCAGCAGTTAAATATTTCGGGAGTCAAAAGCACTTATAACGATCTCTTATTATTGTTTAAAATTTTTATGTTCCTATGCCAATCGAGTTTTTTTAACAATACGACAATAATAATTAATCGAAAATTATGTAAATAATAATAAATTTATGATGTATTATTATGCACATTCAGAAATAGGCAATTGTTTAAATTTACACACAAATAAAAATGTAATTTAACACAATTTAACAAGTTGTTATAAATATAATTTTATAAAGAATAGAAAAAATTCGATCACGAGGCGGGACTCGAACCCGCATCCTTCGCGCCATTCCGGGGCGGATGCCTGACCAACTCAGCCACTCGTGACCCGCCCGAGCAATCGAATTTATTCTATTCTTTCAGTTTTATGTGTCTGAAGGGACACACCGCGCGCCATCTATTGAGATGATTAACAACCATTTCAACCAATATGAAGCACTTTTCAGTGAATACAATATTGTAACAATGGAATGCGACCTTTTTTGTTGAATTTATAAATTCATACGCGACCTTTTTTGTTGAATTTATAAATTCAACAAAAAAGGTCACGAGTGGCTGAGTTGGTCAGGCATCCGCCCCGGAATGGCGCGAAGGATGCGGGTTCGAGTCCCGCCTCGTGATCGAATTTTTTCTATTCTTTATAAAATTATATTTATAAAGCATTTGAATGCCATAAAACCAAAAATATAAATTCAAGTTGTTATAACTTAGAAATCGATAACTGAAATTCCAATAAGTTTTAATTGAATTTCGAACGAACTTAATTATTGACTTCAGAAACTATTGTTTGAAAGTATATATAATATATAATAGTTTTAAAGTGTAGTGAATTATGTATTATATTTCACAAAGAATTTAAACAATCTCATATACTATTTTGTGATCTTAGATTGTGACAGATTATAAATCATTCGTGATTATCTGTGATCCGTGCTTTATTAAGTCTGTGAAAATTGTGAATATTTATTTAAATCTGTGGTCAGAGGATGGGTTCAAAAGCAAAAGCGCTAAATACTTGCAAGTAAAAAAAGTGCTAAAATAATACAACAAACACAAATAATCTTAAATAATAGATAATATATACTATAATATATAGTTTCGGTAAATATGTGTTTGTGTGTGTATAACTTATAAGTGATAGTGTTGTAATTGCATTTTCAAATAAAATATACTCGTCCGATATAGTTGTAAGTAAATAAAAAATACTTCATTTATTACAATTATTTTACGCCATAAATTCCGTAAATTCATTATGATCAAAATTTACACAGGTAAGTATGTAACGTTGTAGTAAAGAAAAGAAAAGAGGATTTTCCTAGAAAAGTATTTGTTCAAATAAAAATAGCATTTACCTTGGACTTCGTTCGAGGAAAATTAATATCTTGGAGTGATATTAGATTTTTATGAACGTATCAGGTAAGTAATTTCATTCTGAATATCTTGTTAGTTGTAACGTAATATAATAGTATGTGATACACAGATGTGATAATTCTTATTTTTGAAAACTCTAGTCCACGCAATGAATTTGTTTAGTTCAGCTTTAAATGTGTGTTTCAAAGACTTACTGTTAAAGCATTTGACTATTATTGTTTAAGCATTAGTTGTAGGTGTTTTTATAATAATATTTCAATAGCAATGCATTAATCTTTCTTGATAGCAAGTGAACTTTGGTAGCTTGAGATTTTTATAAGCAGTACCTAGGTAGGTAATCATTGCTTTTTTACTGCTAATATTTGTAAGTCGTGTTTGTGTGTTTTGAACCGTAAAACCAAGTTTTATCTTTGTCAATAAATAAAAATCAGATTTACAGATTCGAAAAAATATTTAATTGAATCTGAAAAATGTGTGCGTGTACTAACTACTAGTGTAAACACGTAAGAAGTGAATCTTCTATAGGACCTTATTTTTCAAAAAATAATTAAGTTTATTTAATCCCGCGTGGTAGGGATAAGAAAAAGATGGCGCGTAACGGAAAAATGTCACGCGTAACGAAAAAAATTTACACTAAATTTTTTTCCAACCCCGATAAAGAAGTTTCACTTCAAAAAATATGTTTTTATTTCAGTTACTATTACTTATTTTATTTCACATGGCTATAAATCTGACATTTACGAATGTGAAAGCGTGTAGTGTGTTGTGTTTACAGCTAAGTTTAATTTACCATTTTTATCCATGGCAACTAAATTCTGTCCTCTTTTCAAATGTATTCGTAGTTGAAAGAATGCGTATTGTCGTAGCTGTTGTTCCCTTAAACGTTGACCTTCGTCTGGTTCCTATAAAATAATATAAGAGGTAGATTACTGAAAGTAAATGTTATTTAATAGATATACCGACATACGTTCGATTTGATCGATTATGTAGTGTAGCATTTAAATACTTTTAAAAAAATATCATTCATTAAGTACCTACCTAACTATTTGATGATTTGAATGATTTAAACTCTGTTCTATTATATTCCATAGGTATATACATATATACATGTACAAAATTTCAATTTGTATAGTGCGATGAACTAAAGGGTGAAATCATTTTCCTTTGTAACCTAATACCAATTATTGGAAACCAATTTTAAGCTTGTCAATTTATTTGAGCGTAACTTCTTATAATTAAAATAGCTTTTAAATCCTTAAAACATTCTGCCATCTACGATATCTACAGCCAAGTAGAATAATTCGAATTATATCGATACGCTTGGAAACTTCATATCATTGTACGGATAAATTGATAGCGTTTATCTGTTAACAGCTATAACAGTACGGGAAATCATCAGCTATAACAATACATAAATCAAATAAATTACATACATTTATAGGCGCCTATTCATATGTTGGCGCAATAACAACTGGCATATTTTTTGTAGGCGTTTTTTTTAGCCGTGATAAATTTTCCTCGACTTTTTCTTTCTATGAATCAACCCTTCTTTTTTCAGTTTTATGTTCATGTTGATATTGCTTAATATAAAAATATTAAGTAGGTCTATGGTAGGTGGTACGGTGCAAAAAGTCAATATTTAGTAGTACAAGATACATTTTATTTTAATTTATCTCCGTTTCTCATCCACGCAACATACAATTAACTCATTGAAACAGTTGTAGGGTACACTTAATACGTACAGTTGAAAGCTTCAAAACAAGTTTTCCGTTGAAATAAACTTTGTAGCAGCCGGAATGTCCTGTCGTGTGAGTCGAGATAATTTCCCTAGCACTTTGCATGATCCAATAGTAAAGCCGGCTCGATTTTAACTTTCAAAAGAATTTACTAAGGAAAAGAGAAGTTTGTGTCTCTTTTGGCGTATTGGGCAAATGCATTTGACATCTGTTTTACTGATAAAGTGTCTGTATGGGCAAGATCGACCTTTGCGATCCGCTAGCCTAGACATACTTATCATAGAAATCTAAATAACAAGACACATAGAAGTGCTATAATGTCATAATTAGTATGAAAACCACTGTCGCCAAAATCCACACATTTAAAACGATATCTAGACAGTTCACACAAGTAAACTATGCCTTTTATTGGACAGCTTCATTTTAATGAAAACTAACATAAATAATAAATTTCGCATTTTAATATGTACCCTAACTCACGACTTTACGGTTTATTTTAGTATAACATCCCTAGGTACGTAAGATGTTTTGTTTCCTATTGCTTAGAAACTTCAAATACGAAAAAGTTCGGCTACTCGACAACAGAGGGCGTTAATTTTTGATAGATATAACTTTTAACCTCAACGCATAGAAATAAGGTTGAAATTTCATTAACGTTCATTCAACGCTTTAGTGATGTAAGACTTCATCAGCCTTGTTATCGATAGTTAAGTGATAGTTAACAAATAAGAAATATATAGTTGTTGATTTTAATACAGTGGTAGGCTCATCTCGTGGGCCCACGGCAGACTGTACAATGTACATATAGGTATAAGAAATAAAAACATGTTATGTACTTAAATATTTATTTATCTATATATACAAATAATAAAACAGTGTCTGTACATTATATATTTAAAAAAATGGAGGGGGTTTAGAAACTGAGAGTTTAAATTTGAAAATCTCGAACTCCTGATGCAGAACCGCGCCAGACCACCAAAAATTATAAGAGTTATAACAATTACTTAATGTACGTCTTTTTGTTGTGACATTGAAATTATCTTCTTTGAAATGTTTTGAACATATCCTACTATAGCCTGTAGGGAACCAATTTCTTTTCCCAGTCGCGGATATCCATTCGTCCTTAATGTCAGGACGGCGTTGTGGAAATCTACAAAGAATATATTTAACATAAAATAGTTTTGTCAACCTAAGCGAAGAATGTCCTTTACATTATGGCATTATTGTATATTTAATTAATGTGATTCTGTATCGACAGTAAAATTGTCCGAAAATGATTGTATCGATGTACTTAGTTTAAAAAGTTATATATCAGTTATAAAAATAAAATAGAATTCAAATTAAAATAAAATCCAATTATTCCATCAGTCGTCATATTCCGCAAAAAAACATCGTATTACGATATCGAAAAATTTTAACACATCACATCACTAGCTTGCGACTATTTACTCTTTATCGTTAACAATGCAGTACATTGCTTCTTGTAATTGTCATTTGATAACATCTGGCAGTTATAACAACCGACCTGTCAGATGTTGACAATAGTAAAAGGCAATGTATAGCTAAACGTGATGAGAGGAACGGTTGACTGTGTCATTCGTATTGTTTGTAAATATTGTATAATTTTAAGGAAAAACGGCAATATTTATAAACAAAAATACTTGCCGGTGAAATGTTATTCATTTATTAGTATAATTACAATTTATGGAAGAATTTCCGCACTGGGAAATGCTGCAACACACCATGTTTACTCACGCACGTGTCAGAAACAACTGAACAAGCGACCACCAAGCGACGAACAGACTTGTGGAATGGTAACCACCTGAGCGGCGACAATGTCACGCGCGCTTACGACTTCTAGTGTCTTGTTATTTAGATTTCTATGCATACTTATTTATTAAATCACAGTCAAACAAAACGTTATATTAAGTACATGTTCTGTTTTAAGCTAAGTTTACAAGGAGTGGACTGTAAAAGAACACTTTATTCACTGGTCACCTACTTATTTAGATATTTATCGTAATTTTAGGTTTTCTTAGTGCAAATATTGTGTGGAATTAAGCATAAAATTGAAATAATATAATTACATTGCAATATTAAAATCCAAATATATATTCTGTCATTTAGCAAATTAGGTACTTCACTATTCATCAAATATTTTCAAAATACCTGTATTCGACACAAGGGCGGATCCAGCTTTAGTGCCAGGGGGGGGTCACATAGACGTGGTCAATTTTCAAAAGCTATATTTTGGTAATTTAATTGATACGTAGATTTAAAAAAAAATGGTCAAGTGCGAGTCGGATTGGCGAACCAAGAGTTCCGTACAAACATTTTTATATATTTTAATATTGAATTTATGCTTTTTGCGATTTTTCCTTTATCTGTGCTATAAGACGTAAGTTTCTATAAAATAAAGATTAAATATCAAGATTCTGTGTTCACGGGAGTAGGTTTTGATTCCTGGCAACACTTGCGAATGTTGATAAGCATGAAATGTATGTTTTAGCAATTTTTCCTCCATCTGTGCTGTCTGCTGACATTGCTTTTAACTAAATTTCAGAACTCTTTGTTCACAGGAAGTAGTACAATACCTATAGATTTTGATTCCCTTGCGATAATGTCGAAATTTGCGATAATTTACGGCATAAATGGCTGTATCTTTTGATTGCGTTGGCTTATTAGTTTGATTTTTTCACAGCTATAAGGAATCGTAGATTTGAGTATTCGGTATGAATTTCAGATAGATACCTCCACGCGTTCCTAAGAAAAAGGGTCTTCACAGGCAGACAAACTTGAAAAATATATATTTTTTACAATTATTCCTGTATCTGTACTATAAGATGTTGCTTTGTACCGAATTTCAAGATTCTGAGTTTACGGAAAGTATCCTGTAGGTTTTGAGTTTTGATTCAATTGCGAATGACGAAATTTTTCGGCAATTACGTCAGCGTTCATGAGAAACAGGGTTGTAAGTTAATTTTTTTTTTATATTTTTTTATATTATAATCTAAGGAAAAATTCATGTTTCATGTTATGATTAAATCCTTCAAACTACACAACGAATTTCGATGCAGTTTTTTTAAAGATAGAGTGATTCAAGAGGAATACTATATAATTTATAAGGTTTTAGAGAAAGCGGGCGAAGCCGCGGGCGGTAAGCTATTCTGCGTTACAAGACGTTTGATTGTACTAAATTTCATGACTCTGTGTACTCGGGAACTACCCTGTAGGTTTTGATTTCTTAGGGAGTGTCGAAAAATTTCAGCAATTACAGCTGCATCTTTTGATTGCGTTGGCTAAAACGTTTGAATTTTTCACAGCATTAAGGGACCGTAGACCGTAGGATTTCGACATTAGCAAGGGAATCAATACCTGCGGGGAGCACCCTGTCCCGTAAACACAGTCTTGAAATTGAGTAAAAAGTATCGTGTTATAGCACAGATGTAGTAATAACTGCGAAAACCCTAATTATTTTATTAAATTAAATAATAATATATTTTTAAATAATTTTAAACTTACAATAGCTTTACTCATGAACGTCTACATGTATTTAATTGATATTCACATCAGAACTCAGGTCTATAATAACTTAAATCTGTTATTTAATTCAAATTCTATGTCAACGCAATCTGAAGTAAAAGCAACTAGAGCCGCATATTCTGTAATTCACAACTACTTGCAAGGGAATCATCAATCAAAACCTACAAGGTACTTCCCGTGAACACAGTCTTGAAATTTGCACAGATAAAGAAAAAAATCCTTTAAACAAAATTGTAAGATACAACATAATGAAAAAATATGTTTGCTCGGAGTCCTCGGTGCGCGAGTCCGACGCGCACTTGGCCGATTTTTTATTGTAATTTGACTGTATTTTATAGTGTTCATTTGAAAAAAAATTTTGCTATTTTATGTCTTATCCACGAACTGGGATATTTCGATATATTTTGAGGTTTTGTGTGAAAAGTGTAACAGCCAAAGTTGTAGAAAAAAAAAAATAATTAAGTACATACAACTTTACCATTACACTTTATTCCGCAGTTATAGGTTTTTTTAAATCGAAAAACCTGTTATTTGTCCTTAAATTACGACCACAGGTCGACCCTAATAATTTTTTTCTATAATTTTTGTTATATTCTCTTTCGTTACCGTTTGTAATTGATTTCATTGTTCTATATTACTTTTATGTCTCAAAATTCAATAAAAACATCATATTGAACAGTATTAATTTGTTAATTTAAAAAAGTTAATATTAAATTAGTGGTCCACTTAGGTCGTGGACCTAGCCCAGGGGGGGGTCATGACCCCGTGACCCCCCCCCTGGATCCGCGCTTGATTCGACAGTGAAATGTGGAATTAATACGCATGGTTACTGTCGCGCCCGAAGTAGTAATATTACCCAGAAATCAGATACGAACCAGCGCTAGAGAAACTTGCCGCTATGCTAGTTGTAATACTTCTCCGTAAACCATATCAAACAATACCACAGTTAACTAAATAGTAACTACCTACAACACGAAAGTTTCAAACTACCCACCAATTGTAACAACTCAACCGGCGGTCGGCCGCAGTGGGATGGTGTTATTGACGTCGACGGCACCGGGTCTATAGAGGCTTGCCGAGTCAGCGACTGATCTGGAACAAAACAATTTAATTTTACTAATGAAGTAAGTGCATTCAAAATTGGTCTTTGTACTTGAAAAGTATAGCTACAACTCCTAGTCCTGAAATTGGCAAAGGCTTAGGAACCGGGGCGCGTGATGAAACACGATTCAAGATACATGTGACGTGTTTATTCAGAATGCAATTTAAACATGGAAGCCAATCTTCATGGCCGGACTTACGTGACAAGCACTAAGCACTTAGTTACTAATCCCGTGTAAACCGGCCATTAGTATGTGCAGTGAGTGAAAAAGAACAAGAGGATATAAGTGAAGATGCATTATCATTTGTCTTAAATCTGCTTATTATGAAATTCATAAAGACCACCTTAAACTGCATTGCTCGTGGTTATTTTCGTATTTTATTAAAATTATACACCTCTTAATAGATCTAAATATGTAATATTAAGTTTGAATATATTGTTAAATCGAATGTTAGAAACTCTCACGGCATACATTATGAAGTTATACACTTCCAGCTTCAATAGTACCAAGTTGGAATTACCTGAAGTTTGTCAACGCGACATTTTCGTGTTGAAATGTAAATTGTTTGAGACACTTTAATGTAACTTTAGTTTATTTTAATCGTTACCAATTTGTCTTAAATTAATTTCCGTATGGTATTTAACACGTTGACATTCCCTGTAATATCCAATGATCCTATGATAAATACATGCTATCCAACAAACAATAGGATTAATTCAGTGCCATTTTTTGACATCATAGGTGTGAATTCAACCGAGTTTAAAAATGTAAGTTAAGCATTTTCGCTTGTATTTATTATTGATGAAAGAGTTAGATCAAATAAAATGAACCATTGCTGAAATGCAAAATGGATTTCTTTAGTGATTGGTCACTGTCACTTTTGGTCGTTTTCGTAGCATGGCATTATTGACAGTTTT
The DNA here is from genome assembly GCA_907164685.1 of Colias eurytheme. NCBI lineage: Eukaryota > Metazoa > Arthropoda > Insecta > Lepidoptera > Pieridae > Colias > Colias eurytheme. The sequence continues at coordinate 22,313 of CAJQZN010036965.1, read as the reverse complement.
TTTTAAATTATTTTAATGCAGATAGTTGTATCTACTGTATCTACTGTAGCTGATTACAAGCGTCCTTGAATATCTATCCTTGTCACACATTAGACAATTACAACTTACCATCTCTCTTTCGGAAGAGGCGCATCCTCCGCCACTTCCTGACAGCTAGTTTAATCTTCTTCATCAGAGCACAGTTCGTGAGCACACTTAATAATCTGTGGCGCCATATTGAACACATTTATTTATTGTCTGTGGCTGTACATTATATTGGCGGGTTATTGCATTATCACTGTTTTGTTTAAATTGTTTTTAATTTTCGTGTAAATTACAATTTTATTGTGTTCATGATGTTCCAAATTTTCCTTGAACTATCACACATTTTATGTGTATCCCATATTTGATGTGTTTTTTAGTACCGTTGGGTTCTTTAAAAAATACTCTGGTTGTTACGGGATTGCTATTTGAATACGAAATTCAACCCGACACACAAAGATAAAATGCAAAGATTTTAAAATCGTTCATATTGGTAAACATTCGAGAGGCTATATTTGGCTGCAAAAATTAACATTTTCATTTGCTCACAGGCTTAAATTCATCAAACCGTTTACACTAGAAAGCGAGCTAACAGAATTTATACACAAAAAGCAATTCTCTTTTTTGTGCAATCGGGTAAAAAATAAAACTTTTAAGATGCCGATTTGTATATTTTATCATAGTTATTTTAAAAACTGTGGTTATGCGTTGTTTTAGAAATAAAGTTTTTAGTAAGTAGAAATAATGTTGTGCGAATAGAAAATTAACAAGAAGCAACGCCTGGGAGAATTTATCAAGCTTCTATTGCGTAGTTAAGTTACTGATAAATTGAAAGTTTAACATTTCAGTTAGGTATAAAGCTAGCAAACAGCATAGTTAAAAAATAAAAAATACCATATTTGGGAAGTAAACTTCATATCATCATGGACATTAGGAAAGATGGAAAATAAAGATTTGTGAATTGGCAGAGAAATTTGACCTACTATACCATCATACCTATAGGTGAATCCATACTAATATTATAAATGCGAAAGTAACTCTGTCTGTCTGTCTGTTACTCAATCACGCCTAAACTACTGAACCAATTTGCATGAAATTTGGTATGGCGATATTTTGATACCCGAGAAAGGACATAGGCTACTTTTTATTGCGAAATATGTACCTACCACGGTCGAAGCCGTGGCGGACCGCTAGTATTTCGCTTTAAACATTTCATTTTCATAATATATTCTTATTGGTATTAAAACATTAGCAGTCTCTGAAGCTTTCTAATTACTCTATAAGAAAAGCCTCAAGCAATCATTAATCGTCTGCAGCTTTCTCGATTCCATTTATATCGATTAAGTCAAACTAGTGATGTAACGACTTGTAGGCGGAGTCGATCCCTTGTTTGTCCCTTCTAGTCTTTTGTCTTTTGAAAGTTCGTTTATGTTTACATAATTAAAGACTCTATTTCTTCATTATTTTTCAACAATGAAGAAATAGAAGAATTAAATGGAGATTTGGAAAAATTTCACGGATTTATTATAACTAAGTAATTTTGAATTTTTCTAACGAAATATGATTTGTTTATTGATAGTAGGTAAATTTTGTACATATTAAGCGTTTATTTTTCATGTAAGTGGCATAATAAAACAAAATCTGTTGCTATGTTCGGAGAATGTGTCATTAAATTGGAATATCTATAGCACAGATTATTTAATACTATACATAGTGACTAATAAAGTAGAAATAACAATTCTCTTAATATTTCCCTAACAGAAAAAAAAGCTCTTGGATGAAATTACTTTTAAATTCCAACAAAATTCTTATTTTGAATTATGTCAATTTGGCGGAGAAATAAATTTAAATTTGGAACAGCTTATTTGGGTTAGAGTCGTCGACGCTTTTCCCAGTTGCCAGTATCGATTTAACGCTACCGGAAATTCAACAAGGCTGTATTCGAAATTTAAATCGAATTTTATTTAGAAAAAAAGTTAAGGCAATTACGCGGTTCAACGACCTTAATGATTCTGTCACTACATTTGAATTTGTTTTTTTAACCGCCCTCTATAATATACATCGTTGTTGAAGTAAAAGTGACCAAAGATTATGGAATTGTAAAATGTATCGTATTGATCGTAATGTGTTAGTAGTTTCTACCTAATTTATACTTTCTCTGAGAGGCAGTAACATATTACATTTTATGAATAGTAAATATTGTGTACTATGTATGTTGTAAATGTAATGTAGGAAGACTCATCTTTCAACATTAACCGTATTAAGCAAAGTCTTTGCTACGTGACCCATTCTGGAGACCTTAAGATGACTAAGCAAGTAATTATAAGTTCTAGAGTGGGGAACAGTTAAGAAAGCACCGATTTAGAAATTAATTTTATTCAACACGGACTCTACTATATTCTGGAGACCTGATGATTACTAGGGTGGAGAACATCTCATCTACAGAGATATAAAAGATGGAGTACATTATTTGACGTAATTCTATAGAACGGCCTCTACCATGTCATGGTGTATCTAATGGTAATGGTGACCAGGCAAATGTATTTAGCGTTCTCGGTATATCTCTTCATACCTAGTAGGAATATATGCATGCAACCTACACACAACGAAAAAAATAGGGGAACGGACAAGAATCACCTTTTTTTCGACTTGCTATGTATTTTGTAGTTAGTTAGAGGTTAATTTTTTAAATCCCTTACGTCTTTGAAATGATGACGAGAAAAAAAATGTGTTTCGATGTTTGTTTGTTTGTTTGAAAAAAAATGTTTGCAATCCGGGATAACTTTTTGTAGGTAGAATTGTATACAAACAGAATTTAATGATCCCATACTATAACAAGTATTTTACGTTTTGTACAATCGTATTTTTGAAAAGTGTCGAATAAATAAGTTTTTCAAGCACTTTGCCCCCTACTAGAAGTATGGCAAATATAATAATGGACACATTTTATCAAATACTTTCCAAAAATCCAAATGCAATACTGGTATAAATCGTTTAGCGAAAAAAAAATTGCTGATTTTCGGCGGTATGGCGACCATTTGGAACTGTCTGAAAAGTATGGCATGGTGATTTTCGTACATGGCTACTTGACGATGATTACCTGTGCAAAAATTAGCCTGGTACAAATGATTGAATTTTTTTTTAATCAACACATTCACGTCGGTATTGTGGGCTGTAAATCACACCGGAAAAATATGGCATGACACTTCCGCCTACTTCTTTTTTATGGGCTATCGGTAAATCCTAAAATTTTTGTGTTACAAATCGTTTGACTTCCGTAATTTATCCGACGAGTTCGACTTACGCCCACGCGACTTGTCTGCCGGTACCACTATTCTGACCATCATTTTTCTTTTTGTCATTGCGTACTAAGACCCCCGTAGAACCGCCATCCTGTTACAAATGACCCAAAATTTTGTGTCAGTATCTCCCGGCCTATAGTATATGGATTGTTTTGGACGCTTAAAATATACGATAGAGCAGCAATTAATCTTTTAAAAAAAATATTCAAGGCACAGGGAAAGTCTGGTTACTGTTTTATTATAGGTATGTGTTTTCTGATAATATTTACTGTCAAAAATTATCTACACTGGATATTATTCAATGACGCCTTTCAAAAACAAAACTAATTTACAAACAGATTTTTATATCTTTACATACCTAATTTTAACTTTCATTTCATGAACTGCTCATGTAATTACCTATTACAATCTGGTTTAATTTAACAAAACATTCAATTCGGTGAATTTTAGCGTTATTTTGCAAAAAAAACCGCACGTACAGTCCCCCGTCCGAGTCGAACTGACACCGTCAAATTTCGTCGAAAATATGCAATAGAGGTGAGGTTTTATGTGGGTTTTATTATAAATTCGAGTTTTTTCTTGTTAATTTAACGATAATAATGAAAATTGAAAAAATAAAGAATACAAGTTATTACAAATATCATAACATATTTTTTGGTATAAATTTCATGTATAAATATGTAGCCGTTTTCCTAACAAAATGCGTTTTATGTTCAAAAAGGGGTTGATTTGTATGTATTTTTTTTATGTTTAGGCCGTTCTAAAATGAAAAGTAAACAATACACTTTGTTAATTATATCCTTGAGTATCACATATATTTTTTTTAACACAATCGTACCAACAGTTTCCTCAACAAAATTCAATATGTATAAGTTGTTTTTCGGTTTTGACCATAGTAATCCCCTTAATGGATACTAAATTCGCTTATGTATTATGACATTTTTATTGAGGTTAAAATATAAATATTAAAAAAATATAGTGATAAATATAAATTTTATTCAATAGTTAATGTCGAGTTTTTATGTAAACATTTTAAAACCAACCAGGAAACAGAAAATTGATTAATTAACGTTCAGTAAAATTATGCCAATAACGAAAGATTACGACTAAAGTCCTGAACGTTTGAATCCTTGCCAAAATGGTCAAGGACAAGCCATTCAGTTACAAATGTTATTTGCTGCTGTTTATATTTACGACACAAATGAATGAAAACGTAATAATAAATATATTTTGTCAAATGTAAACTTCTAATTTGTTCGAATGTACCGAGTCACATATGTTGTGAAAAAAAAAGTTAATGATTGAATAATAATAATAATTAATTATTCATTTATTCCAGCATCAGGACTCAGGATTGAATGCAATATAATATTATGTAAAACTAGAGACAAATGATTCACACGAAACTGAAGGTAAAATTCATCGAAAATATTAGCATTTTTCTTAATTTATAATACCTATTGGCTAAAGATCTACCTACTTATATCTAAGTAAAAACTAGGGGAAAAATATATCTAAAGAATTAGCCATTTATTCGCCTAGATTGGATCAATTAAAACATAAACCTTCTTGTTGAAGATACAATTTCTCTATAATTTTATATACTTTAGAAAATCATCCTACTAACACAAAGACAAATAGGCTAGTAAGTACACACATTAGAGAAAACTTTTCCGTAGAGAGAAGAGGGGATAAACTTTATTACCATCAAGTATTCTATACTTGTAACTTGTTCTAAAACTCTGACAAACATCTATTTACTATAAACTTTGTACTTACAATATTTGCAGCGTTTTAGTTTTTTTTTAATGTGTCTAATTAACAAAACATACAGAATACAGATATCTGTCTACATGCTTCGTAAACCAACTTAGTATATATACCGGGTGTAATCGTTAAGTGTGCACAGACGATTATTCCGTAACTATTACAGCACACTTAACGATTACACCCGGTATATTATAACAAAGATCACAATATATAATAATATACTTATTAACATAATTTATGCTACAATTCAAAATTATATCTACAATTTATTTTTTCTAAAATAAACAGACAGTCTTTTTTCTGCCAGTTGTTGTCGTTATTCAAAAGGCTAATTTGCACGATCCATGTATTATATTATGGTAATTAATTAAATTAAAATATTAAATAACTAGAAGCAGCATAAAACGGGCCAAGCCCATACTGAGAATTACCACACCTTGATATAATAAGGTTGCGGTATTGCAGAGGGGCAGAAAACTGACTTCTAAATTCTTTTAGTCCTTTTGCATTCATAATATGATAGTGTACCTTAACCAAACAACAAGTTTACACCATAGACACGCTCTATCGCATCATCTAAGCCTTTTCAATCGACTTCAAAAAAAGATGGAGGTTCTCAATTCAACTGCATCTTGTTCGATTTTGAACCGATTTCGAACCGATTTTGCTGTTTTTTTTACTTCAAAGCTGGACCCTTCCAGTCTGCTTGCTGCTTTCCATCTCTTCTTTACCCCGAATTTTATATACCTACGTATTTAATATTTCCCTATAGCATTATAACATACTTCTATAAGCTGAAAATGTTATGCGTAATTGAAAAATATAACAGTTTTAAGATATTAACCCCGTACAAGAATATCGGAATACCGTTAACAAAGTAATAAAAGCCATTGTTTAAAATTCTAAAATTCTAATATCTATTTGTAAGCCTTTACACAGGATGTGTTAAAAACGAAACCAACTAAAAAATTGTATGCATATTAAATGTTATTAGCCGTTTGTACCCAACTGTGCCCGGGTTGACCCAGAGTAAAAATATGAGAAAAGTGCGTACATAACTTGGTAACGATGTAGCTTTCTAATATAAAGTTGAAAGAATTACTACATGCGAAGGCCTTTTTAGTAAAATCGTAAAAAACAAACTATATACAGTCCCTTTTATAAAACTTATTAGTTTATACAGTTGAGAAAATAAGAAGCGATGCACAAACATTTTTATTTAAATCGAAATTAATCTTATACAGACAAGTGTCCTATTTATTTTATAATATTTAGGTAATCATCAATTATTGTAATCAGCGTGAGTATTCAGTATTTATTATTATTTAATACGGCATGTTTGCATATATTTTCATCATGCATTTCATCATCATAAAAATACATTTGCACGTCTTTTCAAATCCCTTCTTAAAACTCACATTTTATAAGGCACTAGCGGTCCACCCCGGCATCGTCCGTGGTACATATTGACGTTTTCTCTACATAAGAACCATCCTAGTACTTCAAGGAATATAATAAAAAAAAGAATTATCGAAATCGGTCCACCCATTCACACGTGATGCCGTGACAACGCGAAACAGGTTTCATTGTATAAATTTTTCAGTAACTATACATTTACCCTTATTAAACTCATACTTGTGATTCACGTAACATAGCTCAAGAAGAAATAAAATTTCACAAAATAAACCTAATTTTGTATCAAACGCCCTAGCATGTCAGAGTTAGAATAAATTGAAATGTGGCTTGTCGGTCTACCTTCACGTCGTTACAGTTTCAGAGAAACTTTTCGCCACATCAATAGGCTGAAATACCTTTAAGAAAACATTTTCAAGTAAAGCTTTTAAAAGTTAAACAGTAATATTTCTAATTGGTTCTTTAAATTTTTTATCTCTCTGTTAAATGTTATTAAAACATATTATATTTATATCAATATTTATATAATTTTTCTAATGTAATCAGGGCATTTTCGATAATTACCAAATAAAGGAAATTATTTTACTTGTATCCTTCCCTGACGTTACGACTTATAAACGTCAATTTTGAAAACAAAGAAATTTTTAATCTTCTGTATTCTATAATTTATTCAGTGTCGAAGTTGCCATGTCTAACAAAGGCTTCGAGTAGGCTTAGTGATTGAAAGACCTTCATTGTAGTGCTATGAGTGATCACACTTCGAGATAAAACACATTTGAGTAGGCAAGGTGAGATGTTTTTGTTGTTTTCTTTTATATTAAACGAGAATTGAAAGAAAATGTCGTGTGGATAAGCGTTATTTTGTGGAATCAAAAAGAATATAATATATTATATTTAATTAGCTTCGCCAGTTTCACCTGCGGAAAAAAGTAAAAAAAAAATAAAAATTTTAACCTAATATGTCGCCTATATTTGTATTATTATATGAACATGATAATATTAAATTAATTTTTATTACCTATAGATAAATCTACATAGTATATAAACTTTATAATTTACATAAGCTAAGCGATTGTAATAATATTTAATAAAAATATGATTTATTATAATATAAAAGAAGTTGTTTTTAATAACACCGCTTTATGATCCGCCTAGACAAGTGCAATTAGGATTATGCTTGGAATGTATACATTTTCCTACAGCTTGTTTAAATTTATGCTAAGATTATGGCAATAAGCTTCATGCAACTATAAAACCGTAGGAAGTTGAAAATTATGGATACTGCATCTTCATCTCCTTTAACTAATGTAGATGTTATTTATTACGAAGATAGAAGCCAAAATTTTCATCTCTACTGACTATCTGACACTTATATTTCTGCTTATAAAAAAACTTGACTAATAGTATCTTTTTCTACTGTAAAAAAATAATTTTACGTCAGTAGTAAAAATGCGTATTAATTTTAACCCCAATTTTTCTAAAGGTTTGTACGTACTTCGTAGCAGTCATAAAAAACGGCTGGAATAACTTTGATAAATCTTTGTCAGGTTGTATTACAAGTAAATGACCCAGTAAATGACGCTACTTTTGCGTAAAATAGAATAAGGGTTGCCTGCAATAAATTTTCATCTACACAGTCGTTACACCATGGGCAGCGTTGGCCCAACAAATGATCGTCAACACAGAACAGTAAATCGTCAATGTTTGCCGCCATCACGGCGATTGTAAAAAACATCTCAAGAAGGCCGATCATACACATTTAAAGCTCTCTAAACTATTGTGATTGTCTCTATCGCCCAGCGCTGCCCATTATGTACAGAGACCATTTCACAAATACAATATATTTTCACAATCCACACTTCTAATCTTAAAATAATCCCCTTAAATAACACAATAATTGTACAATAAAGAGGTATCTAATTCCTCTTTACGTGATCCTTCTATTCGCGTTATACGAGGTTAAAGCCCTTGAGAGCTATCCATTTTGCTCATTTACTTTGTTGATTTTCCATTTATTTTTAAAACCATCGCGTGTACAAGGAAAACCGTTTTATGACCGATTATTGATTATCTGTCTATTGAATGTATGGGTTTTTATTTGTTTGTAAAGATAAAATAATTTACGAGTTCTCTGCCTTATTAAGAATAAGAATAAGAATAAGAATATCTTTATTGAATATCTTATTGAGACGGTATTAAAATTTTAAAATTACATTTTCAAGACAAATACATTATGAACATAAGTACATAAGTAATGCCTCGAATTTCATCAGTAATCTATACTAATATTATAAAGCTGAAGAGTTTGTTTGTTTGTTTGAACGCGCTAATATCGGGAACTACTGGTCCGATTTGAAAATTTTTTTCGGTATTAGATAGCCCATTTATCGAGGAAGGTTATAGGCTATATATCATCACGCTACGACCAACAGGAGTGGAGCCACGGGGGTGAAACCGCGCGGAGCAGCTAGTATTATGATAAACAGATTTGAAAGAGCCCATGTTGCTCTCGCACTTGACCGCTTTTCCATAAAACTAGATTCTCATTAGATAGGCTCAATATTAATTAACAAATGACAATAGTTTTCAATTACATTCCGCTTCACTGAACAATGCAACACAAATTCTCATACGAATGAAGCCTAGTGTTAATTTGAATTAAATTCTTCACAAAACCATTTGCATTGTCGACGATATTCAGTTTAAAAACTCTTGCTATTCGCAGATATCTTAACTTTGTTTTTTCATTTTGTTTACAGAAACAATTAGAGCTTTTCGAGATTTTATAAAATCACAGTTTTAAAGTAGTTGTGCTTTAAATAAAATGTTTTAAAGTAGTTGTACTTAAAGTGAAATGTTCAAAGAATTGGTATATTGAAAACAACAGTACTATTTTGCGAAGGAGATTGTTTTCATTGTTCTTTTGCATTCTTACCCCATAATAGGTTAAACAAAAACATGAAATATAAATAAGTCCATAATTAATTTTGCTATTGTCTTAAAATCCTTATAACACACAAGAATTATCAGTGTATGAAAACGACTGTAAGATGAAATATTACTTCGCTCTAGTTTTAAACTGGACTCGGCTGTTGGGTCACAGCTTTTAAGATATTGCAAAGATTGAGCATATTTTTTGGGCTTCATGGCTTGTTAAAATTAACTGTAATTTTGTGCCTTCGTTCTTAGTTGTTTCGTGTTTCGTTACACTAAGTTATTGCGTCTGTCTTACTATGTATCTGACCAGAACATTTTAAATTTAACTCTAGTACATAAATAATGAATTAATTTCATTTATTTAGAAATAGCAAACGTTAACGTTTAGAAACTTAAAAATTGTACACTACGTTAGAACGTAGTGTACAATTTTTAAAAACCACGTGGGTTTTAATATTATCAACGAGTTGTGGTTTTCAAAACAAATTCTAATAAATACAATATTTTATATAACACTCTGTGTTGATCAAAACAGTTTATCATACTTCCTGTCACAAATGTAGAATATTTCTAAACAAATAAATTTGTATTGCAATAAACAAAATCTCTATTACATTCTTTCAGTTTTTGTAGTTTTTCCCTATTCGTAAATATATTGATAACATCGATGCCTTATCTATACAAAGTAAACAAACACATTGTTGTTTAAATGTTACAGTAAAAATCACGTTTCAATTTTTAGGTCAACGTAGAATAACGGACACTGCCTGAACGTATCATAATAATTCATACCAAATAACAAACACGCATGACTTGACATTTAAAAAATAAACTAATATTGAATTGAGATATTATAATGTCTATGATATTTGAATTACAATGTTATGTCAAAATCGTGTGTTCGTTGTTTAATTTGTATTTTGAAATTAACTTGTAAATGAGAAATTTTTTGTACCTAAGGGCGCGTTCCCACTATGTCGTAACGACTAATTTATCGTTCGACGACTGTCATCTCTACCTGTTCCCATTATAACGATTGTTTGTCGTCAACATTTTTTATCGTTTAGCGACTGTCGTATCTAGCTGTTCCCATTGGATCGCGACGACATTTTATCGTTTCCTGGCAATCTACAAATCTAGTCGCCTCTGCGTTCGCTTGGTGATTACTAGTGCGTTTACTCTCCTAAGTTCAATGGACGTCATAGAGTTGCCGTCCACGATTTTTTTATCGTTTTACGACTGTCGTGTTTGCTGTTCCCACTGTCACGACAAAGTGTCGTCACTGCAAAAACTGTCGTAGACGACAGTAAACGACGACCCGGTGGGAACGCGCCCGTGTTAAATAAGTATATTTTTTTTATGAATAGAATAAAAATACTTACCTACTAGCTTTCTTTATCGGATCGGATTTGAATGCAGTTTTTTTAATAGATAGAGTTATTCAACAGGAAAGTTTTACTATATGATTTATTAGATAGTAGACAAAACTGGCGAAGCCGCGGGCGGAAAGCTAGTGTGCTATATTTTATAATGGGTAAAATCAGTACAAGTGGCTAGTTTATAAAAATTATTGATAATCAGAGCTGGGATATGTTAGTTAATACGATACATCAATAATCATGCTCATGTTACACGAATAGCACTTTATTTTGTACAAAAATCTTATATTTCTTGTAATGAAGGTGGATGACCGAAGCGTGACCCTAATCGTCTCGAAATTCAACCCTAATTTGTGACATTTAAAATTTAAATACCACGCAAATATAAACGAGTTCAAATTTAAAACGATTGTCGGTTTGTTGTGCCATTTATAAAATATAAAACATATATAAAGGGTATTTTCATTTTGTATTGTGCTCAGCGACGTCATATTTTGCTCTATATATAACTTAAAATGTATAAATTTAGATGTTATATTGCTGTATAGGTGTATAATAAACTAGCCTTCCATTCGCGGATTCGTCCGCATCGTCTCAAAATTGGTCAATAAAAACCTCTAGATGCACGCACCTTAAGATGCGGTGAAAACAGAAAGAAAATGGGTGTACGTATTTTTTGAATTAATCACGAATAAAACTACAGACTCGAAGGAGGACTGCTATTTAATTTAAAGAACATAGTAATTACCTACTCAATGAACAATCAATGAAAAAAAAATTATTTATAACCCCGTGTTATTTATACCTATGATATTATGTAGTTTCTCTAAAATATTAATGTAAGAAGTGTAGGTCTGTTTTCACATTAAATATTTAAAAAACCTGTTAGGTATTCTTATCTTATATATAAAAACTAGCGACCCGCCCCGGCTTCGCACGGGTGCAATGCTGATACTAAATACACTACAGAAAAATTGTGAACGTTGTATAGGTATAAAAATATAGCGGCCCGCTCCGGCCTCCGGCATCGCACGGGTATAAAATACATAGCCGGGCGGCCGCAAACGCTACGTCCTGCAATTTTTAAATCTGTAATATCTTCGAAAATATTCACTTAAATCATACGGTGTAAAGGACCATATAGATCTATATTAAATGAACAATGTATCCATGGTATTTAATTGGTTAAGGATTAATGCTGTATTGGTTAAAATCGCTTCGAAAATTAGCCATTATTTGTCGTAAAAAGTAAATGACAAAAAAAAGTTATGTGGGTTATCCATAAGAGATAGACATATACCATCGCGGACTTTTCTGTAGACCTTTTCAATGTGTATAATACTTAGTACATTATTTTGATAAAACTCGTAGGGTTCAGCCTGCGTTTGCAATGTAAGCGGAATAAATGTATTTTTTTACGACATCACATTAGAAACCTCAAAAATAACAGTACTTCTCCACTACTTAATGGATCTTATTATACATATAAACCTTCCTCTTGAATCACTCTATCTATTTAAAAAATCCGCATCAAAATCCGTTGCGTAGTTTCAAAGATTTAAGCGTACAAAGGGACATAGGGACATAGGGACAGGGAAAGCGACTTTGTTTTATACTATGTAGTGATGATGAATCGCAAAATGTGTTGGTAAGCGCACAACTCGAGAACGGTTGAACCGATTTCGATAATTCTTTTTTTATTATATTCCTTGAAGTACGAGGATGGTTCTTATGTAGAGAAAACGTAAATATGTACCACGGGCAAAGCCGGGGCGGACCGCTAGTTCATAATATAATAATTATGCATCTCTAGCATTGTAATAACTAATAACAACAAACTTTCCTCGTTTGTTAGAATTATCCTTTAGCTGAAGCGCAAAGCAAAAAGCGAAAATTAATTATAAAAGCACTTATAGTTTAAATAAATATATTATAAAAGCAGCAATTTAATATTTTTAAGGAAGAAAATATTTCGAATATATGCAGTTGTATGTGACACAAAATATAAACAATAAAGCCACTTGATATATTTGTTTGTCTATCATGAGACTATATCAATTATTCAATTTAACATTGCAGGAAATACGATAAGAATATCACAATTCTAACAAAAACAAAATAGTATATTTGTGCGAGCAAAACGCGTAGACAACAGAAATAAATTTCTAAAACTTTATTGTTCCGTAACTGCTTACAGTAACGAAGACAGAGAGCCTCTAGATAAAGGAAAAATATTTAATTTTTTATCTTTATGTGCAAACGGCCAGTATTTTATAGTGCTAATAATTTTTTTTTCCGTATTAGGTATGGTAGTATTATTCTTAATTATTACGTTTTTAAGATTTTAGTTTAAACATGGGGCTATTGTTAATCCAAATATGTTTTTTTTTTCATTTTTATTTACGTTTGGTACTGGGCTTTAAAATTAAAACTATTGAACGACGATGCATGAAAATTTTCATTGTAACGTCAAAATAAGTTTATTTTGGTGAATTAAAATGTTAATTTCTAAAAATATACTTCAATTTATCTTAGCCAAAAAGCCTTGTGTAATCAAATAACAATCCCGTTGTAACGCTTTCATAAGAAAAACATTTTGAGTAAACATTTTAACAATTCATCTCCTGAACGAACGTATGTTCAAATTATACAACGAAAACGTATGCAAATGTTAGTTAGTCGTACATGGAAATTATAATATTTTATGAATGCATTTTTATTTGATACACAATTATTTGCACTGTTTACACTGCATCCAATGTCAATAATTTGACCACAATTTGCCACCATTCACGATCAAAACTTGACAGATCACAGACTATAAATGAAAAAACGCGGGAAAACAAAATTGGAATGCATCGCACGACTTTCATACACTCGGTTAGGAGGCGGACTGATCACAGAAGGAGGGAAAGGGATAGCAATCCCGTGTTAGGATCAGCGCTTACTGAAAGTCCGACATTTATTATGATAGTACGATTATTAGTATAGTACTATTGTATTATCTGTGGTAGAGGTACGATAGTGATACAGCTTTAGCTATTTTACTGGCTAAGTGCTAAACTATAGAAGTGTAGTGAGAAGTTATACAGTTTTGATTGTGCTTCATTATTTGAGCTTTATGCATTAAATTTGTATTATGACATGCAAAAGCTCATGCGTACGATCGAATCGATGCGATTATCTAGGTCCTAGATAACTATATATCTATCGTTTCATTCTTTTTCCAAAATTTCTCGGCAGAAACAGTCGGTATTTGTATAAATTCATAGTGGGATAAAATCAGAAGCAACTAACCTGCACTACTGCAATATTTATCATTTGTAACATTTGTAGACATTTGAAACGATCGGAATTTAATAGTTTAGAGAGAGAAATATTTGTAGTTTCTCTCTTCACTTAATTAATAGTTCCACAAGTCATAAATCAGTATTTCGGCCGGTATACGTCAACCCTTATAGACGATGACAATTTGACATATTGGACACTTTAAAAGGCTTGTGCTTATTGCTAGACGATTTGAAAAGTAATGAGTTTGTGGTTTGAAGATGGATTGCTGGAAACTTTGATTTTATTATATTTTTGTAACATTGTATACATATTGATACAAACTAAAAATAAAAGCGTGTCAAAAAACAAACTAGTCATATCGACAGTCATATCTGTTTTAAACATAAAATACAATGCATAAAATCATAATTAAAGTAGTTACTTAAAATTAGTTGTAATTTTATCCTCTTTTTTAAAACTCTAGCGTCAATTGACCGTATTAATATAATATGCTACTGTGTATGCTTACATTCCTTTAGAATTTTTCATACAATGAGCGACAGAAAAGGTAGCAAATTTAATATTAGCACAAGCCTTTGTTTCATTTTTCGCAACACATGTTCAAATTTAATATTCTCACATTTGTGCCACTTTAAAGGTCATGGAAACATTCAAATATAATTTAACGTGATTTAACTCAGTTTCGAAACTATAGTAGACACAATATTTAATATTATTATTTTATAATATTATAGTAATTATAATCGCATTTTATCCAGAATTAGTGTAATAGTTTAGAAGATTTTGTAATAAATATTCCACCTTTAATATTCTATATTTTTTAAATATATACATATACTACGGTACTATAGCTTCCGCCCGCGACTCCGTCCGCGCGGATGTCGGTCTTCGCATGGTTTATTTCTCCATTTTGAACTTGTAAGACGTTTCAAACGCAACGTGTGTTCGCGGTTCTACAGAACAACGTCTATGAATAAAACTGAAAATTAAGATTTATTTTTTCTACGTATTTTTTTCAGGATAAAAAGTATCCTATTTTATGCCCAGGATAATAAAGTATAATTATACCAAGTTTCATCGAAATCGAACCGTTAGTTTACACGTGATGCCTGAATATACAGACAGACATACAAAAAATTTTTTAATCACATAGGTATTTGGGTTTGGTTAAAGGGTTGCGTTTTAAATTATTTAATAACTGTTTCATAATTTCGTAGACGCTATAACCCTATAAAAAGAATTACATTATTTTTTGAGGTACCGTTCGTTTATATACTGGCAATAAGCTCAGTGGAAAAGACGTGAATCAAATTACAGATAGCTAAGGCTCCTGTACTTCAGTCTTTATTTCTAGAACAAGTTAGGTATTAAAATTGTTCACAGATTTATTCGTTAACTTGGGGTCGTATTGCAAAACTTATACGAGGTCAGGGTTTTGCATATCGCACCGTTGTTTGTTACATTATGTATTGTTTAGTTAAAATATTTACATGTGTTTGGTAAAACTCTGTTGTTTATTCTAACTAGGGATGTAACGATACATGATTTTGCCGATACGATACCGATACCGATATTTGTAGTAATGTATCGGCGATACCGATACCGATACCGATATCGATGGCTTGGTAGAAAAATAAATAGTGAATTATGCATAAAAAGTTACCAACATTTAACAGAGACAACTGTTAATCGTATTCTTTTAAATAAAAATGCCAAATCAAAAAACAACAAAACCATTTATTTTAGTACTAGCGGTCCGCCCCGGCTTCGCCCGTGGTACATATTTACGTTTTCTCTACATAAGAACCATCCTCGTACTTCAAGGAATATAATAGAAAAGAATTATCGAAATCGGTTCAGCCGTTCACACGTGATGCCGTGACAACGCGAAACGGGTGCAGACCCGCCGCCTTTTTATAGCTCCCGCCGCGAAACGCGTCGAACGCGGCAACTGATACACAAAAATAATCCTTATGGCATGATTCTGTATTCACGCGCGATGACTTATAGCGTATTTCATGTATAACTTTGGTGTTTCTACACCGAATTTACATGATTCTTTTACTATAACCTGCCCAGGAGTATGAAGAATAATTGTGCCAAATTTGGTTAAAATCCGTCGTGTAGTTTTTGTTTCTATAACGAATATACAGACAGACAGACAGACAGACAAAAATTTTACTGATTGCATTTTTGGCATCAGTAGCGATCCCTTATCATCCCTTCATAGTTTTTTTTTTAAATATATTTCATGTACAGAATTGGCCTCTCTACAGATTTATTATAAGTATAGATTATTATTTTACGAAGTCAGATAAACTTTAAGTAATACACATACAATCAGTACCTAATAAAAGTTTACTATTGGTAGAGTTTTTTCAGAAAACAAAGTGCGCACGCGCGGGCGGCCTCCCGCATCGTTCATTGGGCGTGGGTTTTTGAATTATTTGATATCAAAAAAATTGGTTGTTTGTAAAGTAGGTTTACGATCGAGATGTTTACGTGATAACATAATGCAGTGGCAGCGCTCGAGACGAAACGGGAGATTGGTCCGTCTCTCTCTCGTTATACCTGCGATCGCGCTCGTGAGGTTTTGGTGTGACACAAGTTTATGAACATGTCACCCGACTAAAACGATTTTAAAAACGTTATCACGTTAAAAATTAAAAATATTCAAAATTATTTATATCTTTCCTTTACATAAACAAATTTGTGATTGGAGCACTCCTAGTAAGCAAATAAAATGCTTGTGTCAGTAGGTTCCGCTCTTCCTTAACACTATTACAGAAACAGAAATAAAACAATATGAATAAATTCAATGCAAAAACATAAAAGAAAAGAAAGAATTTAATAAAAAAATATCGGTATCGGCTGATTTATTATCGGCGATACCGATATATCGGCTTGCCGATATATCGGCCGATATATCGGTATCGGTATCGGTATCGTTACATCCCTAATTCTAACTAACATGACTGTTGAATTATTGTGGTTGAATTTTTAAAGGAATTTGACTGCTCAAAGTTGTTTATTAGTTAGGTTAGGTTTCCTTTTATTAGGGAATAAAAAAGAAGCATCCAGGGTCCAAAGCGTAGCATTGATTATGGCACAGATAATACTATACTTATAGCACAGACTAATAATAATATACTACGTCTAATAGTATATTGTTATAGTATGTATGGACCGCCTCCTTGGTACAGTGGTTGACGCGTGAGCGTAGAACCGAGGGGTCCTGTGTTCGATTCCCGGTGGAGACAAAGAAAAAAAAATGTCTCGGTCTGACAGGACACAGAAGGCTGATCACCTACTTGTCCCTAAAGAAAATTGATCAGTGAAACATGTATGTATAATGCATCTGCCTCTTACCCCACTTGGGGACATGGGACTTCACTTGTAGAGCACATTAACAAATCTTCAGGCTAATAATGATTATTAGTAACATTTAAATAAGAATAGTCAATATTTATTCTTTATCATTATGAGCATTCCAAATAGTACCAAGTATTTTTTTCATGGCCTTTTTTAAGGCATACTTACTTACTTTAAAACCAAATGTTATTTTTACGATAATGTTTCATGAAATAGGTAAAAGCAATACCAACAGTCTATAAGGGACGTGACCAAAATATTATTTGAATGTAAACAAGGTTATTTTTCAGATTACTAAGGTCAGAATATGTTTATTATCTTGCAAGTAGGTATACATTACTCGAAATTTCGAATATAATAAGTTTGAATCAACAATTATGTACTTTCTTATGGACATCCTACAATTAAATGTACTTTCTTATGGATTATTGTATTTAATTATGTTATTTATTATCTTTTATATGTTAACAACTTTTTGATTCACACATTTCAATATACGCAATGAAAATTATAATATCATGAGTTTTAAATAAAAATAATAATAAAAAGTTCATTTATTTTTTATTAAATCTATAAAAACAGTTTTAACGATCGATAAAATACTGAAAGTCGATCAAGACGACGAGTAGGTACCTATATAATTAGAAATGAACTTGTGGGACAAATTTTTTAAACAAAATTTAATAGGGAGACAAATGTATTTTTTTGTGAATGAATTTTTTTATAATATTTAAATTTTTCTTTTAATATTTAAATACTTTTTTTACACACAAAAGAAGTAACATCACGTAAAATATCGGTCAAACTCGTAAAAGGACCTCCGTAAAGTTTGTATACTTTTATTATCTCATCGTTGTTTACGTGATCTTTTATTTATTTGATTTTTTCTTGTTCAAGGAAACATACTATTTTCTATATTTACTAAATAATAGATTTATCTATAGAGATAATTTGAAGTAAGTTAGGTTACTCAAATTCAAACATTTATTTCAATTAGGGCCGATTTTTCAATGCTTGGATAAAACTTATCCGTCCAATAAAGTATTACACGATAATATTAAAATGTCACGTAAACTGTCAAATACGGGCAATTAGAATACGTTTTTAAAATGGTAGTTTTATACATTATTCGACGAATAAGTTTTAACCAAGGATTGAAAAATCAGCCCTTAGACTTCTTCTAGAAGCACTTATGAATCGTCATGACATATTCTAACACTAGCTGCTCAGCGCGGTTTCAATTACGTTATACATATTATATATAATAAGTTACCTATCTAATATTTGTAAAGTAAATAATTTAGAATATCTAAATTAGCTCATCATTTTTACATCATCATTTATCATCTGTAAAAGTCGATGTCTTATAATAAGAAAACCTATGCCTTCCTTCAATCATGGAGAGACGTATATTACACTTTTATGGGAAACCAATATTGACTGTGTGGCTTCCATCTTGATTAGTTAGCATAAAGTGCGATTTTTCACATTGACATGCAAAGTATTTTCTAGTGTTTGATTTTACGCGAGTATTATACACTAGCTGATCCTCGCGGTTTCACCCGCATTACTCCACTCCTGTTGGCCGTAGCGTGATGATAATATTATCACCTATAACCTTCCTAGATAAATGGGCTATCTAACACCGAAAGAATTTTTCAAATCGGACCAGTAGTTCCCGAGATTAGCGCGTTCAAACAAACGAACTCTTCAGCTTTATAATATAATATATATTATAATATTATCTAGTATAGATAAATAAGCTGTCCTGTCTTATATACTTATTACTTACAATCTTCTTACGTATTGTAACGTTAATTATACCAGAATATATTAAGCGAGTAATGGAAGAAGCCGGGTTGATTACAGTTTCAAACAAAGATGTCCCCTTCCAAGTTAATTACAATGAAGACGTGTAATTAATGTTTGTTTTCCGTATCCTTTGCATTATTATTCGAGACATGTATTAGATAGTTACTTGGGATATTTTTTCTTAAGATAAATTTTATTACCAAAAAGGCAAAAACTATAAGATCATACTTATAGATGGCGAATTTGATTTGCTACGCTGTAAGGACTTATATAGACCATTTTATTAATACCGGTATCAAATATATTGAAAATGAATTAACAAATCTGAAAACGTTATTTTTAAAACTATATTATGGTTTTATTTTAGATAAACAAGGATAAATATAGCTAAACAAAGAAAATAATTCCTTGAGGTTCTAAAATCGTTATGTAAGTCGCAGAGACGATTCAACGATACTCTACAACTAGTGAAGCTAATATAATGTTAAATATAGTTATTTCCTAGGAACAGTATAGACATAAAACTTTCTACTATTCAGAGTAATCTGTGTTTAAGGCCCGTTCTATAACATTGAATTACTTGACTATATTTGCAAATAAAAGGAACAAAGCTGCCTAAGGGAATACCCCGTCAATTAACATTTATTGCCTATAAAAATGTAAATTAAGTCATTCAAGTATCAAGACTTCATTGTCCATTGTATGATTGCTATGAGATTACACAGCGAATTTAATATGGTCAAAATCTTTTACAAATCCTGTTATTCCAACTTTAGCTTTCAACTTGAGCCTATCATATTTAATACGCCCATTTTTTTGTTTAATTGAATAGATATCTTTGACCATAATATCACAAATTACATAATGAAGTCACAGATACATAATAAATAAACCCACACACACAACTAACCACTACCCACACACACAACTAACTCTTTAATAAGTTACTGTTTTAAATATACATATATTAATTGATAATAATTGTAAAACTCGTAATTGGCGTATTGTATCATAGATATAAGTAGAGTAAGTCAAACTGTAAGCTGTGTAGTTTTCAAAATAAAAAATGTTGTGTGGTTTTATGAAACCACGGTAAAAGTGAAACTGTTCGAACGGTTCCGAACACTGCTTTGTGTAGCGCATGTCGCGTGACGGTATCGTGCCGAGTAGGTATACCTACTCGGCAGCCGCGATACACGCGACATGCGCTACACAGACCAAAAAGTTTGAGACGATGTAATAAAAGTTTCACTTTAATAAATAAATAAATAAATAATAGGTAGATATAGGAAGAAATAAATAAATATCTCACGTACCTTCTTTATAATATGACGCCGTTGCAAAAATGTTAGAAGTCTAGACTAGTTACAACGAATTTAAAATATAGTCATTTGACCCCAAGTTCAGAATAATTTGGTGCTATTGTTCTATAATTGGTACTTCTACTCATACTTACGTCAGTGTTAAAATTTAATGCCCCATTTAACCTTTACTTCTCGGTAAGAAAGAAGGAAAATACTTTGTTTTTATTTATTTATTATGTATTTTTCTGCTGCTATTTCTGTGATCGAAGTGAAGTCTATTGGGAGTTGGTTACAAGTTGTTATTAAAGTACCTAAAAATTATGTTAATTATAGTGTATATTTAACATGCATTAGATAACTAAGTATATTTAACATACTTAATTATTAAGATATTAGGTACGTGTAGCTTTACCCACATGGAACCTACTTGATGAAGAATTACGTAAGCTTCAATATTAGTGCAATACTAAGTTTAGCTAGGTGCGAAGTTAGTATCAGGATATTATTAATATCTATTTGCTAGAACATAATGGATCAGCTTATTAGTTTTCGCAATGAGGAAATTGTATTATATTCATTATGTCACTAATGAGTCAAACTGAAAATTTAAGCTTAAATTAGACTAGAGTATATTATAGAAACGAAGCCGAACATTCGGAAGGTTTAGAAATGTAAATTTAAATAGGGCTGTCAAATCTTTTATTAAAAATAATAATACTTTGCATTATACATTACCTATGATTATTCATTTAAAAACATGTATTGTAAAACTAAAAGAAAAGTTTTCCTTATCAAATTCTTTATGCATCGAAAGACTTCAAGGAAATTGTTAGACTGCAAAGAACGTTGTTAAAATATGTTCATGTATGTAACAGTACCGTAGCATGTATTCTAGTAAATAATAAGAATTGTAAAGAAATGCTTGTTATTTTATCTTTTACTTTCATTCGCTTGATTACACTGTTTCAAGCTTTATATTTTTCTCTGGGAAGCAAAGGTGCGTTATTATGAATTCCAAATTGATAAGAAAACAATATGGTAACCTTCATGTAGCGTCTTTTGGGTTAATTTTAAACTAGATAATAATTCCTTTCCTGCATAGTTAATATTAGTTTGAGTTTTACAATTGTATGAATTCAATAAAAAAGATCTAACTCTTTTATCATTCAATTTGCTTTCATTAAGTGACACGTTGTTAAATTGTATAAAATGAGTGAAACAACACTTATTTCTACGTCTATTTTTAGAAATAATAAACCTATTTTTATTTATTCACACATTTTACAAAAGTGACAGTCCTATAGCTTAACCTCAATAATGCCTAAAGGTTTAAGGTCATATATATCAGTTAAATCAGCCGGGTTATTTCAGAGCTTTCACACAAATATATCGGTGCTATTCACAGTTTTTTTCATCTTGAATTGAGGGCGCGGAGGTTAAGGCACTCTTTTTCTTAATGGCCCTCTTCACCTGAAAACATCTTATATTTATATATAAGTGATTACTCACGGCCACATTCAACCTTATTTATGTACCTTTTATTGGAAAGGTACGTAATTATTCTGTGAAAAGGAAAAAAAATGTGTACCTACCTATTTAGTGAAAGCTCGTGCTATTGAGTATACCTAAACTGCCTAAACTAAACATAATATATTGTCTAAAATATACAGTGTGTCCGGACATGACATACCGATATTTGAAGGGGCTATTCT
>CAJQZN010036964.1:27794-40115 GCA_907164685.1 Colias eurytheme | reverse complement strand
CGATTTATAATAATTGTATACTTATATCATTGTTTAAAAATATTCAAACACAATATGATATAGGTACTGATTTATCACTGGTTTCAGTGATGAACTGATGAGTCAATGTTAGCCACAATACTAATCACTTTCGTCATACATGTGTATGAACTATGATTGATGTGATTTGCAATGTGGTGAAATTTCATAAAAATCACGGGCCAATTTTTTGTTTTGAATCCCACCGAAAATACATATATTACTAATTGCGTTATTAGAATAATTAATTACTATACCCACGATCAATTATTACAATTTACAATATAGTCTCAAATGCATACTAGAGAAACATTGCAATTTGAATCAATTAAAATGCATAGTATACAAAAATAAATTCACAACACAAGAAATTCCGCGCGCAAATCATAGCGCGTGTCAATGAAATCAAGAATGTAATTTTATATCAAGCCGACGAGCGACGACGCCGAACTAAAGTACCTACAGTACCATTTACCTTCAGTGTACAATACAGTTTACAGACCTACGACGGACGAACAATAATGAGTAATAAATAAAAAAAAACATAGTTTCTAAGGTCATTAGTTTTATTTTATTTTATTGTTATTTTCTTTGAACGATTGGAAATGAAATTACTCAATTTTTACACAGAACTTTGATTTATTAGAATTATGCTCATTATGCATAAGGTAACGAACGCGAATGCACGACATCTAGCGCGTCAATGTCTAAACATCGCCTTTCGTTTCGACATTGACGCGCTAGATCTGTAATAAGTATATAGTCTATGCGCTAGATGTCGTGCTTTATGTCGTGTTTCGCTTGGCAAAAGTCACGCACACTACTGTAGAAGTGTCAAATTTTTCCGGTATTTTACTGTTGTTTTTCTAAGTAAATATTGTAAATTATTGATTAAAAAGGTCGAACGCGCACACATTTCATTATAGAGAAGTGATAAAATGATTAGTTTTAAAGAAATAGTGTCTGTGTTAAGTGTTTAGAGGTAATCAAAAATGTATGGAGGGACGGTCGGAACATCAACCTTAAGCTTGAAAATTAATAAAACGCGGTAAACCTTCTGCAAAGGTTCAAAATTAAGAAATTTATATCAAATTGTGTTCATAGTAAATTTGTATTCATATTATTACTTAATAAACTTTTTTATATGATATCATGAAGGGTAGGTAAAGCTTTTTGAGCTTTTTGCTTATCTTTGGAACTACTGAACCGATTTTGGGTTTTATTCATCAGTGGAAAGCTACATTTTTCTTTATAGAAAGCTACATTTCTCTAGATTTTTGTCTGAACTAATCAAGCTCTAGTTATTAAAAATCTCTATAGGTACTTAATAAATGTGTCTTTGAAATTCTACTCATAAGAAGAAGACTCCATAAGCACTCTTTATCCGCTTTGTCGCATTCCCTCTTACACAAAATCATTCGTGAGCGACAGAGACGAAAGCTAATTAATTACGGATTAAGAAGCTAAGCAAAGGTATTCCACATACCACAAGGAGTGTGTGCATTACCATAGTATAAAGAGAACAAGTAGGCCGACTCCCGGCGTTTAGGAGCGCATGGTACGTAAACTCGCGAGGTGCAGGGTTGTCACTTGTCACGTTAATATTTTAAATAATTGTATAAACAAACACCGACCGCTCATAGTAATGGCGCGGCCCTCAAGAGAACGGTCCATGAGAAGGAACCGAGCGGCGTTGTGTGCTTGCGTCAAGCTTGCGTACAGTACATGAAGTACGTAAAGTACATGAACGGGGGGCGCAGCCAAGCGCTCATACAAACACGATGTACCTTCGTTTGATTTTCTAACCGTAATAACTTACTTATTCTCTTTATACTATGGCAATAGTGTGTCTATTGTATATAGTCGGTTAATTAAATTCTACAGCAATCAAATGTTTGTATTGGATTAGCGATAACTGTCTCCAAACTAATTTACAATTGAGGAATACCGTCTGTCATTCTAATGAGTGTGTGGGCTACAAGAATTGTGTGTGATTAATTTGTATTTTAAGATTAGTTATGAAGCGAGTTTGAAAATTGTTTCTACTTTTTGAGTGACATTTTTATAGGTCTTCGATTATTGGTGTTTATTATGTACTAGCGGTCCGCCCCGGCTTCGCCCGTGGTACATATTTCGCAATAAAAGGTAGCCTATGTTCTTTCTCAGGGTCTAAAGATTATCTGTGCCAAATTTCATCAAAATCGGTCCAGTAGTTTATGCGTGAAAACCATACAAACATACATACATACATACAAACCTTTCCTCTTTATAATATTCTAGTATAAGTATAGATAGATACATATATCTACTTCTGATTTAATTATTTACAGATACACGTTGCTTAGACTTCTTAGTAGCTTTTTATCGAAATCTTATTGTTATATGATTATTTTTATGTAATACTAGCGGTCCGCCCCGGCTTCGCCCGTGGTACATGTTTACGTTTTCTCTACATAAAAACCATCCTCGTACTTCAAGGAATATAATAAAAAAAGAATTATCGAAATCGGTTCAGCCGTTCTCGAGTTATGCGCTTACCAACACATTTTGCGATTCATTTTTATATATAAGATGTACTTATGTCAAATACAAGCTATTATGTTAACAGCATTCTAGCGTTTAATTCGTGTCTTTCCGCATATTTAACTACTTATATATATAGATATATATTTAAGTGTCATAGAATTTTAATGTTAGTTAAAGATTTTTATACTAAAAAAAGTATTTATCAAAACGGGACATGAAACTTTATCATATTACTATTGGTGAAGTTTACATGTTATCAAAACAAATATACGTATCTACATGCTCGTACAAAATGATTTATTCAATCCTGTGAAATGATAATTGAGCAGTCCATCGCGTGAGCAGAAACAATTAAACAAACAAACTAACATTAGCATATACTACATAGTAATGTGACGCGATTGTTCGTTTAGAAATCAATTGGGAAAGGTGTTACGGAATACATTTGTATGTATTTTATTATTTGACAATATTGACAATTCAAACTATTTGTTTGATAACGATAATTTCTGGAACTACTGGTTCTATTTGATAAAATCTTGCTTTGTATTAGATATTGAGGAAGGCTAAGCTTTACATTATAATAATTATCATGTAACGATAGTATAAAGGACAAAAATTAAACAGTTTTTTTCATATTCTATTAATCTCGGTAGTTTTTTAAATACAACATCTTATTATTGAACTGATAAGATCATTATTCCAATGGCCATGCACTTGGTACGTCAGCTACTAGCCGCTTGTTCCGGCTTCGCTCGGATTGACCTGGAAAAAAATAGTCTATGTTACATAGTAAAGATGGGGATTTCTTACGGTAACATGATTTATAAAATCATACTTAATAACACCCTTTAAATAAGACGTTAAATATATTAGTAAAGGTTTCAATACAGATTCCTACAAACTCCCAACAACAAAATCGGCACACGCAAATCAACTCAACCTCATAAAAATTATACACAGTGAAAATCTGAACGTCTAGATGGTTCCATTTAGCTGCACTTAGGAGCGGCGACTCAGCACTCACTTGTCTGAGTTGGACACTTGCCACCGAAACTGTAACAAGCTGAAATCGATGTCCGATTCGCTATATCTTATATTGCTTTTCATTTGTTTGAAAGTCTCGAGTTTGTAGCTGATGTTTTGAACGGTTTCACGGTAGTCATTTTATGAGGATTATAAGTATAGCTACTAATATTATAAAGATAAGCTTTTTGTACCCAATAAGGTTTTGCACTATTAGGCTTATAAATGGCTAATATTATAAAGAGATGAGTTGTTTTATTGTAGCAATTAAGCTTTTGAACTACTGGGCTGATAGTGAACATTCTTTCACCAACTCTTTAAGAAAACTTAATTATTCGATATTCGTAAATGATAATAATATAAGCTAGTTTATGATAATGCTTTGGAACAAGATATCTATCTTACAAATAAATATTTATTTGCTTTATTTGTTTCGCTGCTTTATCTGAAATCACCACAATAAATGAATAATTATTTATTCCATGCTTAATTATTTTATAAGTAAATTATATAAAATAATATATTTTATAGAAAACGCGCTTATAAATGCAGAATCATGCCGACAAAACATATCAATTTAACATTATATACGAAATAGCCTTTATAGCGTCGTTGCCTCTAGCAAATGAAATTCCGAACCTTCTAGAAATAATTAACAATGCATCTCATGTACGTGTAATAAATATTGCCACGAGATAATCACAGTCGTATATTAATTCTGATTTTGTTTTGCTGTGTAAATATCCGAAGGCTGTATGTATGTTTGTTTTGTTGTAATTAAAGTGTACATATTTATGTTGTACATGTTAATTGATATATTTTAGGTAGAAAAGTGAAGTTATATGACAATGGACGGTGTATTAAAATAACGATGTTTTATTAATAAGATGCAGATAGAGTTAAAAATTTAAAGTATCTCATAATATTATGTTATCGCAGGCATTATTTTAATAAAATAATCTAAACTAATTTTATAAAGCTTAAGAGTTTAATTGTTTGTTCGTTTGTTTGAACGCGCTAATCTCATGAACTACTGGTCCAATTTGAAAAATTCCAGCTTCCACAATATTAGTATCTGTAGAAGAAATAAAATTAATAATAATTCACAACGCTATTACGTCATTGAAATATAAATTGAAAATGTTCAATTTGGCTAAAACTCGTATTATAATTGGAGGTAATTCTTCATTTTATAGCCAATCATTATTATGTGTGAATGAAGTTAATTGCGAATTCAAATTCTGATCATTATTTCACACATTCATACACACTTTTTATTTAAACGTTCTTAGCCAAAAGCTCCGCATCTTCTTGTGGCTTCAGTTTTTTTTATTTGAGAGTTTGTCGATGTATGCGTAGGTATATTTGACTTCTGAGTTTAAAACTAGATACAGTTTATTCTAAAAATACATAAATTTTGTTTAAAATACGCGTAGAGTACTATTATTTATTGAATAACAAATAAATTAAATTCTTATCGCTTTTTTTGTAAGTGAATCTAAAATAAACGTCGGTATACATGGTACATTAGGTACTTAAAAATAATAATTTAAGCCGTATGAAGCTTATTTATTATTTCTGAAGAAAGATTTAAAAGTAAATTAAATTCCATTATCGATAGAAATTTGCATGAATTAACATCATTTAACACTGATTCTTCAAGCAATATCAAAGATAACGTTTCGATTTCATCAACTCCCGGCTATTAAATTAATTTGCGAATCATAAATAGAATTAAATGGATAATAAACTCTATTTTATTGCCCATAAGGTCTTATTTATTAACAAAAAGTAGCTCGAATTGGCCAAACAATTTTAGTCATCGAGTCAATAAAAATTCATACGATATTAACATGTTTAAATGATGTTTCTTTGATAAAATTAATGTTATCATTAAAATTCAGGGCGGTCCACTATGAATTTATTACGAAAAGTTCGTTAAAATATAGTCTGTGGTGAACAAAATATTGGCTGATTAAAAAATAAATGTCCCATTAAAGGTGCTATTCGCAGAAATATATTATATTTGTTTGGTGTTGATTTATTACTAGTCATTTACGCAATAAAAGAGATTCCATTAAAAATGCTTAATACCTACGCCTAAATACCTATACCTAAATTTGATTCGTTTAATAAAAAATCGGTCTATAGTTGGCGGGAAATGAACATAAGTACCTATACATTGCCTATACATACATTAAAAATACGCGGTGGAACAGGTCCTCTCTTTTTGAAGTAATAATAAAGCTGTAGAGGAGAAACTATGACTCATAGGAGGCCCATATCTTAGCAGATGGAATGTATACGGGCTGATGATGATGATGTGAACTGAGCGATCTATGTTATCCATACATGATACAATTGTTATCAATTAGTTTGTTACTTAATCACACTTCAACAGATGCACAGATTGCAACCAAACTCTCCCCACAGGCAAATTATATTCTACATTAGAACATAGCTTAATTTATATTCAGGTACCTATCGAGTAGAGCCTTAGACAGAAGCTGATATGTGTATAAATGTAGTTAATTTTATTTATTTTCTTGTTATAATAACAGCTGTAGTTATATGTTATCGGTACAAATACATGTTTTTAATCTTTCTTTCTATAAAATGGCGCCTTTATTTATTTGAACCAAGTGTAGAAAGGACAGCTTTACGTTCTCTTTAAGGCTGTATGCAATAAAATGTCAACACGAAACTACACTAGAACAGTTCCTGTCCAATTTCGTAAAAATATTCAAAAAATACTGAATTTACAAAAGTTTTCAATAGAGATTTTCATATAATTTCGTTATCCTGACCACTTAAAGCTTGGTCACACAGACTTGATTATCATTTAAAAATAATTAATTAGAACTGTCACAAAATTTAACATGAATGCAAAATGTTTGAATGCGCTAATGGTACGAATTGGTAAGTTATTTTTGCATTGGAGAAAACATCATGTTTTCTCGAGGAAGGCTATAATTGTTTGATAATTTTGTATGCATGTAGATTAATTTATGTGATTGGGAATTGTGAGGAAAAATAAAGAAATAAATGATAAATGAAATCCATACTAATATTATAAATGCGAGAGTAACTCTGTCTGTCTGTCTGTTACTCAATCACGTCTACTAACTACTGAACCAATTTGCATGAAATTTGGTATAGAGATATTTTGATACCCGAGAAAGGACATAGGATAGGTTTTATCCCGGAAATCCCACGGGAACGGGAACTGCGGGTTTTTTTGAAAACGCGGGCGAAGCCGCGGGCAGAAAGCTAGTGAATTATATAGGTAATAACATCACGCTACGATAAAATATAGGAGCAGAAAAACTATGAAAAATGGGAAGCCACAAGGTACAAGCTAGTTCTTAAATATATCAAGATACTACGAGCTCTAACTTATGATATTTTATATCATATACATTTTAATACGTTAACCTTATAATTTAAACTAAAATTAACCCACTAGGCCCAGGCAGTTAATTCTCTACCGAACTTTGAATTAGGGAGATAAAAATATATTCAATAACTTTATGCTAAGTCAAGATCCGGGCACGGTACATTAGGCCGAAAGATAATAATTTAGATACAGTATTATGCTAAAACGAGTGTTTAATATCGTCAAGGGGTTTGGTCCAACATAGGAAGGTTCTAGAAGGTTGCTATGAAATTTTTCAAGGGATATTACTTAGTTTGTTAACGCGCTATTTGTTTAGACTTCCTTACTGACATAATTCCTTACAAATGTTATTATTATTGACGCAAAAGATATTGATTTAAGTTAAGTGAGTATGTTCATTTTCAGTACCATTTTCTATATCAGACACATTTCTAATTTTTTGTTTATTAATATATTTACACCTATCTTTTGTTGTTATAAATACGCTGCAGCGCATCGATCGTTCTAGGAATGCAAGTTGAAAATAGTCCAATGTTCCAATCCAAAACGGGTACGACAAACTAACCTTATTAGAATCAATCGCATGAGCCAAGTCTATAAAAGTGCCACAGATAAATGAAAATCGGCTGTTATCAAGCTTATATAAATCCTTTTTGGTTCCAGACAATTTCGCGAATCCCTCGAAAATAATGTATTTGAGAATTAATTTTAAGTCCAGGGACAATCGCGGTGGCCACGATGTTCTGAGTAAGAATTCCAGTTAATAACTACGAAGGGTTTGAAAATTCTATTTTATTACATTTCGAGGAAGGGAGCTGGCGGGGCCTCTATCTTGTGTAGAGTTGGGGCCCTACGTTCTGAAATGTAATTTGCAATGTTAAGGTTTTACAGAAGATAGACTAGTGTAGTAAAGCTCATTCATTGGTTACTACAAACCTCGCATATATTTTTGGCACTATTTTACTTTCAGCTATGTGGATAATAAATTAATACAAGGATGAATAGACGTACGTAAGAAGAAATAATAACTGTTTACATTGTGTAATCCTCCTTAATATTTATTACTTTTCTTAATACGCTTTACATTTAAATTACATTTATTAATTACCTGTCATTTCTAACATCTGTCGTAAAAGCAGGTGCAAATACAGATGGATGACGGTAAAATTGTGAAATGATTTGTTTACAATAAGGAATAAGGAAAATATTTGCCCAAAATAAGTATTACGTTTTCCTATATCATTATTTTCGTATCATCTGAAAATAATAGGTATTTTTATTTAAGCTATATTAGTTGTTATCTGTATTTATTCTTAATATCTCAAAGTCAATCATTAGGAATACCTTCGTAGTTTCCTTATTGAAAAAAGAGCGTGTGTGCAGAGCACACGCGTCAGAAGAGATACCAAAATCGTCGCCTTACTCAATGACGTGTCACGTGACGGTATTAGCATAACGTGACCTTGAAATTTTACTCTCAACGCACCTAATTAAGTTTCACTTCAAAAACTGGGGCCTTACCGCACTCGAGTCCGTCCCAGCTCGCGCTGTAATACTTTTTAACCCCAAAATGTTGAAAGGATAAAACGAGGATTAACATCATATTTCAAATGGAGCCTCGCAGAAATTCCTCCAGTTATAAGTATTCAGGATAAAATGAGGCACTGCAAATTCATACTGTGAATAATAAATACCTTTCATGTTTGCTAGACGATGTAATGAATATTTTGATTTATAGGTTTTTATAACCCTCTTCGGTTTAATGGGTTTGCGTTTATGGAGGTCGCAATGGTTTCATTTTGGGTAAGAATATAAAATCTATAAGATACTTATTAACCAGCTTCGCCCGGTTTGTACTGTGATAAAAATATTTCTTTATTTTTAGTAAAATGTGAGCCAATTTTGCAACATTGAGTTGGTTTTATATTACTTTAAGACGAAGAATACAATCTGACTACTTATTTATTAACTAAATGGTTCATTATTTCGTGAAGTATAATTTTTAGTAATTCATGTTGAAATGTGGATAAAAGCACGTAATTACCTGAAAGAGGTCGGGGCGGGTCACTAGTCTATGAATACAAAGTAGCGAGATGATTGACTGATAGGCAATGCGCTATGGACGTAGAAATTTGAAATTTTGGGGATAGTTTTTGTGGAATTTTTAATTTGTCTCTATATTAAATGTTAATAGAAGATATTTTTACGTCAAACCGCGTTAAACATATTAAATTGAACATTACAAAAAATGGATGACTAAATAATAGATAATTATTTATTAGTTTTTATAAAACTCTATAACACTCTTTGCAAACTTAGTTCTTTAACTCTAATGATAACTGCCTATAACCACTTAAAACTACAGTATTTATAATCATATAAACTTAAATGAAAAACTATTAATTTAACATACTTATATTTGTAAACAATACCGTCTATCCTTACCTCAAGCCTGACAAAGTCAATAAAATTCACATCAAAAAACACCACATATATTCCGAAACGGTAAGCACATAAACTTAGTTTAAAATTTAACTTCATCAGCGTTAATCCCTTGTTAAACTAATAATAGCGAATATAGGCCAAAGCCCGTAATATTTTATTAATCGAAGCCACGATAAAGTGAATTTATTATGTACGCACAAAAAAACCCTTTCATTAGTACGCGACCCTTTATTTTAATATTCCGTTATTATTGAATGGAATATGTGTTATTAAATTTTGTTTAATTAAGTGGACTTTGCTACTTTTGCTTTTTAGAATCTGTATTAATGGTCTATATAATGCTTTCTGTAATTAAGACTCTTATATAAGATTTCAAAAATGTTGATGATGTACTGAGTACCTATATTTATTAAGTATTGTATCTAATAGTAAATTGCTAATCATTGTGTATGGAAACTTATTCCGATAGAGAAAAATTTTACACAGCTCAGTTTTATATAAGTAACTTAATATCAAAACAATCTTAAGGGTGCTTTTCCACCAATAATGTGCGAGGATGTGTGGCGAGGAATGTATTTGTAACTAACCAATAGTATCGCCTCAAACGCTTTGAACTTTAAGTTAACGATGAAGTCATATTATAGCGGTTTTTACAAACACATTCCTCGCACATTATTTGTGGAAAATCACCCACAAATTGTTTTTTAAATTAGTAATAACTTATAATAATGTTTCCGTAAATTTGATTAAAACTTTAACATGTGTAACACACACATTAACTCTTTGCGACTCTATTATAAAATAAACCCTTGTTTGTTACAAAATTAATTTAAACGGGTCCTCTATAAATTTTCGACGTAAAACATCTTGTTATTACCATCCAAGGGCTCCAACATGATCGCAGTTGCCAATTCAAATTCCAAGCGTGATTGAATCACTTTAATTTTCAAGTAATTTCATTATTTCGCCTTTGTCACAAGCTCGGCTAATACTTTCGGAATTCCCTTTTTTGTTAAATTAATTTTCATAAATCACTGTTAGATTGCGACTTGACTTGATTTTAAATGACGCTCCAGCAGTTTAATTAGTATTGAAATGGTTTATTTATACTATGGGTTTTAAGAGTGAAAGTTAAAACTGTTTCTTATTTTCGTATACAATAGATTGTAAAAACAAAATGTGTATTTCGTAAAGTATTATCTTATAAATTTAATTTAATTAACAGATCAAAATCGCATTTTTTTATACATACAAAACACCAGACTTTAATTAGAACCAGTATGTTGAACATAATATTTATCTTGGTATTAGTTGATGATTAGTAACGATCGTACATATTACTATCTACATAGGAAACTAGTAAACTACAAGAATTTCTACTATACTCTGTCCATTATATTATTTGCTTTTTGACAGCTCCACGCCTATGAAGGATTGTATTGTCTATGATAAAATGTCATACAAATAATAATTATTGTACTTCATGGACCGGCCCCGCCCACTTAGTGATGTCTACACAGAATTATTCAATGATGGGTCGATAGATTATAATAATCGATAGAAATACTCTGTAAAATATATCCGATACAGAAAAACTCTTCTATTTAGTTATATCATTTAAACATAAAGACAACCAAATTGTAAGATAGAAACCAATAAATAATAAAATATTAGTTAAGTTTAGTTTCAACATAAAATGCATAGATATGTGGTCTTATTATCACATATCTTATTAGTACATTAACGTTGTAATTATTATTTACGTACCTAATTCGATTTTTGATAATATTTTGAATTTATAATTGAAATGGTATCATAATCGATAATCTTTTGAACATCACTTCTGGTATCACCCGTCGAGATGTCAAAAAGCAATTCTTATAGTGGACAGACTATAGTTCTCCACTCTTTGAAACTATATAATTGTTATAGGTACCTACACGACTCTACACCGCTTCTACACGTATTTTCGAAACCCATTACTGCAAATCAGACTTGTTCACTGGCTTTTATTTTTTTCCATCGTCATTTCAGTTACAGTTTCGCGCCTAATTGGAGACCTGTTTCAGTTAAAAGAATTGTTGAATTAAACACCATTTTGGACGAGAATCCCCTTTAACAATACTACAGCTGTAGATCGCATGTACAGATATGGTAAATTTTATGAGCTTTAACTTTAGGCTTTGTGAAGGTGAAATAGGCAATTGTGTACCAATTTATTTAATAGTAGACTTTATTATTTAATTGTAAGGTTCAGATTTGATTGGTTTAATCGGACTATATTGGTTTATAATTATTGATGGTAATGCGTAGTTAGTAAGTCAAAGATGATTATAGGGTGTAAATTAGACAGTTAGTGTACTGACTATCATTTACATATGGATATTGTAAATTTATAGTCTCATATGAAATCAATATTGTAATAATTTTTGTTGCTCTATCACGTTATAATACAGGTTTCGTCTGGTATTTGATGAATTTTCTAATATTTTATACAGATATTATGTGAAAAATTTCGTGGAATATTAATATTGTAACAGTCAAAATTTATGAAATAATCTGATGTTTTTTTTTAATAGTCGATAGACGATTATCTGAAAAATTTAAAACATACAATATTAATAAAACTCAAACATTTATTTATTCAATAAGACTTCTTCTAGAAGTTATTTTGAATCGCCATAACTGGAATATAAGAGGAAAAAAAAACTAAGAACAACTGTAGAAAAATCTGTGGGAAACCCGCTTGATTTCACATACAAAGTTAAAAAAATATGACAACCCAAGAAAAATCCTTCATAAATATGTAGTGAACATTACAGGCGTAAGTACATATAAAGTTTAATATTTAGGATCTCATCACATTCTGAGTTGGTTTGACAGCTGCTTGGCTGCGTCTGACGTCGACT
>CAJQZN010036964.1:0-22794 GCA_907164685.1 Colias eurytheme | reverse complement strand
TTAAATTTGAGGTTTCAATAGCAAATTTTTCAAAAATAAACTTTGTCGCACCGCATTCAAGGTTTGATTTCAAACTTCCAGCATGTGGTTCAAGTCGTAGGAATCGGTAGCGATTAATAATGGCCGTTTCAGTTCTAAAGAAGTAAAACTTTAATAATGGACCTTAAGAACTTAGGATCAATATGGAACTTTAAAATTAATAGTAGTTTTAACGATATTGAATTGTGTTTGGCTAAATTTCAATTTGGAAACTTGCTTTCACACCGTATGATCTGAGGAACTAATATGAAAGTTTAAAGTGGTTCACGGGAAATTAGTTTTAATGCGATATTAGCTTTTAGGATTATCTTTGTGTGCAAGGTATGAAATTAGGAATGATACTTGGTGGATCAGTTTTCGTACAATGTTTGTACGATCGACAGTTTAAATGTTTATTAAGTAAATTAGGATTATAATTTATAAGTTTTGTTTGTGTGTATATATATTATGTATCTGTCTGGAGGGTTTGTATGTGAAGAAAACATTTTATAAGAAGCTCTCTTATTTGAAGTAGGTATCAGCTGTATTTTTTGAAGATTGCATTTCCTTGCCATCAGAATGCCTGAAACAGATTTATTTTAGCAATAAGTAAATATTAATAAATATTTCAGAACATTTTTCACTCACGGCACGATCAGATACTAAGCTTTCGTTGCACAAATATTTGCCCTGGATGGGAATCGAATCCACGAACTCTGACTTGTCAGTAAAAAAAGCTAAGTAAAATAAAATAAAAAAACATAATTCAAATGATTTAACAACAACGATGATTTGCAAATAAAAAACCATTTAAAAAAATAACCTCAAAAGTGCATTCCAATTTAAAAAGGACAATTTAAAGGACTTTATCGTTCAGCAATACCTCTTGAAACAATATCCGGTGTGGCTCGGCCTCAAATTTTGTGAAATTGCCGTTTGCGAAATAGAAATACTTTAAATCAACCAGAAACCGTATTTTAGTCGATATTTATGTTTCAAATCGATGAAATTTCAGTGCATTTATATCAAACGAACAGAGCTCTATGTCGTTTGATAGAGCAAACATAGTGCTAGAGTGCTATGTTCGCTCTATGTTCTTGCTCTAGCTAGAGCAATTCTGTCACAAATCGATGAAACTTTTATGCATTTACATCAAACGAACAGAGCTCTAGCTCTATGTTCGTTTGGTAGAGCGAACAAAGAGCTAGAGTTCTATGCTCTATGCTCTTGCTCTAGCTAGAGCAAGAGCGTTATTTCGTGATCTTTTAGTGTAAACGAAAACTCGTATTCAGTGTTGTTCAGATTAAAACATTGCTATAATTACGAACGCACTAAGAACACTGAACAACATAAGAATGCTATACGCCTGTTTACACTAATATAATTTGACATACTGGGGTTAGAATGAGCATTCGCTCGTTTGATGTGAATGCACTGTCGACAATAAAGCTTTTGACACTGAAACTATGTCGTAAAATAATTGTGTAAAAATAAAAGTATAAAATTAATTAAAATTATATTTTTTTCAGGTGTGGATTTAAAGACAGCAGATCCGAAGGTAATATAGAAAATACATCATTTGTTTTATTAGTATTTAAAACTGTTGACCTAAACTATAATAAGGACAAATCGTGCATATAAGAAATCATTCTAGAATGTTCTAGAGCTTTCTGAAGAGAAAAGATTATAACTTTCATTAATATTTAATTTTTAACTCTAAAAAAACTTAGTACTTCAGTTTGATCGAGACAACACGGTTTTAAATGGCTTTGATAATTGAGTAATAAGTTTAATATTATGTTACTAGCTGTGCCCTTTGGCTTTACCTGCATTGCTCCGCTCCTATTTGTATTAGTGTGATGATATATAGACTACAGCTATCCTCGATAAATGGACTATCTAATAGTGAAATAATTAATCAATTTGAACTCGTGGTTCATGAGATTAGCGCGATCAAGCAAGCAAACAAACTCTTCAGCTTCATCAAAACTACAATAACATAAAACATCTATTTACTTATATTTAGTAGTACAGTTTCTGCTCAATATAATGTAGCATCGGCGAAGGAAATCTTTAACATCCCGCTGCAGAAAGGACGCCTTAGTCAAGTTGTAACTTGCCAAGGTTTCACTTCTGCCGTGACGTGTTAAGCACTCGACTGTACCGGACCTCGGAACTAAATACATGTTGGTAAGTTCTATTTGTTGTAAGTACATGTGTATTTATTATTTGTAAAACATTTTAGTAAGGTTTTTTAAGTGTGTAAAAAGACATCCATTATATGCATGCGCGTATACAATATAAATTATATGTATATGAATGAAAAAATGAAACCTGATATATTATATTTTTGTACATACTCTCGATGATTAAAAAACTACTAACAGCTTTGAATTAAAACAGTACCACTGAAATAAATAAAGAAAACCAATTTCGCGTAAATTATAAAATATCGCATTAATGAAAAGCAGCGTCCATTAATAAATAATAAACTGTTAATAAATTCGTAAATAGCATACGGAGTCCATTATAACGTGTAATTTCTTGTCATTTGGCGCCAAAGGGATCCCTTTGAGGTTTTTACCCCAATTGTACTTTAATCGACCGCTTGTTTACTAAAGTGCGTTTAGAGCGGCCGAGCTTGTAGCGATTTTTGGTGTTTAAAACGCTTTGAAGTTTATTTCTGAATTCTGGCCCTATTCTTTGAGCATTTAATTATAATGTATCTCTGGATATTAAGGCTCTGGCCCTGTATGTTTTGCGTACGGTAGTATAAGTAAGTATATATTTCAGGGCGTAAAAGGTTTAAGTAGCTAATAAACCTCGAATATACGTAATACATTATTATTTACTAAGTTTTTCATTGGTCATTAATTATACGGCCAAACTTTGACTGGAAATCTAGTCGAAATACATTCTCCTAATTATAAATATGCATAAAATTAATTAAAAAACTATGAACGCACTAATCCTGCTGTGGGAGACATTTGAGGCTCTACAATGAAAATATAAATATATTTTTTAATATAATTTCAGAGACGAATGCATATTTTATTTCAATCTGATATAATAGGTTATTATATTGTATAATTATAATATAATTTTATTCATGCCTTAAAATAACACAAAAGAAAGAAGAAATATAGTTTATATAACACCACAGTTGTAGCAAAGTCAAATTAAAGCGCGTCACACACCGTGAAGATACTATAATATTTTATTTTAAGATACTGTAATATTTTATATTACAGTATCTTAAGGTATCCGGTATCAGCGTTCTGACCATCATTTTTCTTTTTGTCATTGCGTACCCTGACCCCTGTAGAACCGCCATCCTGTTACAAATGACCCGAAATTTTGTGGGTCATTTGTAACAGGATGGCGGTTAGTACGCAATGACAAAAAGAAAAATGATGGTCAGAACGCTGATACCGGATACCTTAAGATACTGTAATATAATCTTAAGATAAAATATTATAGTATCTTCACCGTGTGTGACGCGCTTTAAAGTAAAATCTTAGTAACATAAATTTTGTAAAAACTAAAAACTATTTCCCGCTACAACTAGCGCGCTACAGAAAAATATCTTAGTCATCATGTAAAGGGTAGGTACGGTTCGGCGTTTTTGCTAGAGTAAATATCAAAATTCACTTTACTTTGATTGTGCCGTGGGATACGCGTCACCGTGATTTTCATGTTCATTTTCTGTTTTCAGAAGGTTTGCGTACTGATTTATAACAATAGTTTTTATTTACAAACGTGAAATACGGTTGAATACTGTGTTCCCCGACGAGTACAATATGGGGGTCTTCAAGCGTAGAGTGAACAGGTACCTTCTAGGGAAGCGCGTTTACATCTCAGCTTAACATCAGGCGAGATTGTGGTCAAGCGCTTCCCTATTACCAATAAAAAAAAAAAAAATGTATGACTTTTTAATGCTTCGGTTTTGTACTTGTGACAATTTTTCTTTGTTGTTCTATACTTTAATCCACCATAACCCCCAGCATGTTTTTCTTTTGAAATTAAAAACATTATTCATTCAAAATACCTTCACACCTTTTATACATGTAAATTTATCAACCGACCACGTAGAGCTTAAAAATAGAATGTCTTCTTAATCATTTGACTAATTACGTACGTAGTTCATACGAGCGAAACAAATTTAAACTCATACTCATACTCATACCTTCACCACATAAATACTTAAACAAAATAACGTAATTCCCATCTCTAATCATATTAGCATATCATTAGAAATCTATAAATAAAACTTGTTCATAAGATTATTAACACATTTTAACTTATATCAAAGGGCAAGAATTATAATTAAGATACGGTACACTCATTTCAAACTCAAACTCAAACATTCATTTATTCAATTAGACTACTATTTAGTAGCACTTTCGAATCGTCATTACATAGTATTTTTAACATTTACCACCGATTCGGAAAGCAGTATCTATGGAGAAGAATCGGCAAGAAACTCCATAGTTGCTCTTTTAAAATAATGTCAATAAATTTACATAATATGTAACTTATATCTGTTGGGATTTGGTAATATTTTCAATAAAACTTCTTCTTTACAACCGATGTATTTATTAAAAGTTAAACGCATTACATTAGCACAGCAGTACAACACAGAGCAACCATGAAAAAGACAGATGTCACCAAGTGTCAAAACGAGAAACTTCAAACATTTACAAAGACAGTTTGTACCATAGCATTCACAGATACACATAAACTACATTATAAATTTATATACTCAACACTCCCACCTAAATTTATAAGGTAGACATAACAACTTAACTGACAACTAAATGTTTTTTAAACAAACATAAAATATTCTAGTTAACTTCATACATTTTTCATAAAGAACAAAATATAACTCCTCTAATACATAAACTACAAACTGTTTTATTCTCAACTTACACACACATTTAATTCCAAATTTATATAAAGTTAAACTCAACTTACATACACTTTTTATTCTAACTTTATATAAAGTTAAATACTAGACACACTTATATGAAGTTTACAAAAGTTAAACATTAGGCATAATCTTATCTCTAATAGAATTAATTAAATAACGTAGGATTCTTTTCACAGCTATAACATGTGAAGGACCTGGATTATTGACATACCTGCTAACAACATTTACAGCATAAGCTATGTCAGGTCTAGATATTGATGATATGAATAACAATGCTCCCACCGCTTCTCTATATGGGAAATTAATAAGTTTATCACTAACTGTATTCTTAGACAACTTTACATTTACATCAGCGGGGGTACTGCTACCCTTAGCATCTAACAAATTGAATCTATTAATTATTGTTTGAATGTATTGACTTTGACTTACACTAATATAACCTTTTCCTTTATCTATTTCCATTCCAATAAAAGAATTACAGTCTAAAGTCTTAATCTCAAATGTTTGCATGAATATTTTTATTATTTCAGATAAAACATCTTTACATTTAGCCAGTAACAAACCATCATCAACATAAAGAATTAATATTACTTTAACATCTTTAAAATATCCTACAAATACACAATTCTCAGATGGACATGGTTTAAATCCATAAAAAGATAAAAAAAGAACTAAATTTTTCATTCCAACATCTCGATGATTGTTTAAGACCATATATAGATTTAACTAACTTACATACTTTTGAAGACTGTGTTTCCAAACCCTCGGGCACCTCCATGAAAATTTCCTCGGAGAGCTCACCATACAGGAAGGCCGTCTTCACATCAAATTGCTCGATATGCAGTTCATCTCTCGCAGCAATGCTCAGCAACACCCTGATGGAATCATACCTGCTAGTAGGGGAAAAAATCTCATTATAGTCTTCGCCCTTGACTTGTGTGAACCCACATGCACACAGTCGTGCTTTGAATCGTACTATTTCTCCATCTCTATTCTTTTTTATAGTGAACACCCATTTACAAGAAACAGGCTTCTTCTCAGTTCGATCAGTTAATATCCATGTTTTATTTTTTTCATGTGACTGAAGTTCTTCATCTATAGCTTTCTTCCATAGGTGAGAATTTGGACTATTCATTGCTTCTTCATAAGTGTTAGGTAATTCCAATTCAGTTATATTTACTTCCAGGTTTCTATTCCGACGTGGACGTAGTGTGATATTTCTCAGTTCTTCCTCTTCCAAACATATACTTCTTGGAGGGATATAAGTTACATCTAAATCCTCTGAGCTCTTCATACTATCATCAGTACTGCTTTCTTGAAACTCATCCTCTGGAGTAGACCTTGTAAAATGATCTTGTTCTCTTTCTTGTGAAGCTGTTACTTCTACAAAACTTTGTTTTTCTTCTGGCATACTGTATTCATCGAATTTCACGTCCCGCGATATTATAATCTTTCTAGTATTTTGATCAAACATCCTGTAGTTCTCATGTTCATACCCAACTAACAACATCTTCACACTTTTCTTTGCAAGTTTCTTTCGCTTTTCTTTTGGTACATGTACATAACCAATGGACCCAAATATTCTTATGTGTTGCAAGTTAGGCTGAACTCCATGCCACAGTTCAAATGGTGTAACATTTCCTGTTTGGCTTGATGTACCTCTATTTAATAAATATATTGCACAGTTGACAGCTTCTGCCCACAAGTTTAAAGGAATGTTTTTCGCATACAACATAGTTCTTGCACTTTCCATGATTGAACGCATCTCTCTCTCTGCTCTCCCATTCTGTTCAGGGGTATAAGGGGCAGTACGTTCATGTGTTATTCCCTTATTCTCCAGATATGATGTAAATTCTTGGTTCACATATTCACACCCATTATCTGTATGTAATATGTGCAAATCATGTTGAAATTTGTTTTTCACTATTGCATTATACTTAAGAAAACATTGAAATACCTCGCTCTTATGCTTTATGAAGTAAACATGGCGGTAGCTTGTAGCTCCATCTTTGAATAAAACAAAGTACTTCATACCAGACACAGAAAGTTCTTCTATAGGGCCACAAACATCACTGTACACAATTTCACCAGGCTGTGTTGGACCTCTGGTTGATTTACAGAAAGGGCGCCTTGCTTGCTTTCCATACTGGCACGCTTCACAAATAAAATCCTGATTTCCACTCAATGTTACAGGAATTATACCATTTTTACACATATTCTGAAGTTCCTTCACATTTAAATGTCCCAATCTTTCATGCCAAACTTTTATATCTGTTTGCACAACATTACAACTTTCTTGTTTTATTGTTTTGACATCTAACTCATATAGGTTATTTTCTGATAGATATGCCATCATAACAACAACATTATTCTTCATAATCATTGCCTTTTCATTGCTCTTCATTATCATATATCCTTTTCTTGTCACAGCACCTTCCGAAAATAAGTTTCTTCTCAAGTCGGGTACATACAAAACATTTTCAAGTTTACACCTCTCCCATGAACCATTAACCTTTTTGTCTATCAGTACAGTTCCTTTACCACATATTTTTATATTCTGTTTGTTACCTAATTTAACAGAATTGTTCTCTTGGCACTCGTTAAACTCGCAGAAGTAGTCCCGCTTGAATGTCATATGCATTGAGGCTCCACTATCAAGAATCCATGCCTCTTCATCATGTTCCTTCAGTGCAGCGCTGAAAGCCAACATATTGTTAGGTTTCTTATCATGCTTTCTCTTTGGCAGTCTGCAGTCTCTAGCGAAGTGGCCTCTTTTGTTACAATTATAGCATATGAATCTATGACTTGTTTT
Organism: Colias eurytheme; assembly: GCA_907164685.1. Classification (NCBI taxonomy): domain Eukaryota; kingdom Metazoa; phylum Arthropoda; class Insecta; order Lepidoptera; family Pieridae; genus Colias; species Colias eurytheme. The sequence continues at coordinate 15,034 of CAJQZN010036964.1, read as the reverse complement.
TTGTTGATCTTTTGAAGTTTTCTGTTTATTTTCACTTCTTGATATGAAATTACTTTTTGATGTCACTAATGCTGTCTCACTAACATATTTTATATCATTGGCAAGGCTGGCTTCTTCATCTACTAGCCGAGAAGTGAGGTTTTGAATTGTTTGACTTCCTTCATCAAGTGACAACCATGCCTGTCTAAATGAACGGTATGTTGATGGTAATGTACTTAGAATTTTTGTCATAATTGCTGTGTCACTGATTTTCTCACCAGTCTCCCGTAGTTGCTTTGCCAAGCTTTCTACCTTGGACACATGCTGTGCCATAGTATCGTTGACACTATATGAATATTTATAAAATTTTTCATGAATCAACATCTTGTTGTATTCAGATTTTTGTTCATAGATAGCTTCTAATTTTGACATAACTTGTTTAGCAGTCTCGCAGTTTTCTATTAAAGATATTTGGTTTAAATCCATGGACGATGTCAGAATGAACATTGCCATGCCATCATCTTTGTCCCATTGCACTTGCGAACTGGTTTCCGTAGGTCTTGCCTTCTCGATATTCAATCCTTTTGCTCGTAATGCACATTTAACTTGAAATTTCCATTGTTTAAAATTTCTCCCATCAAACTTCTCAATTTTCATCGAGTTCGCAACCTCCATTTTAGGTTAGTTTTTACACCGGTTGTAATCTTGCTCTTTTACAGATTTCTCTTATTGAAAATATATTTTAAATATGCCTGGGCCCATAACCTGTTGGGATTTGGTAATATTTTCAATAAAACTTCTTCTTTACAACCGATGTATTTATTAAAAGTTAAACGCATTACATTAGCACAGCAGTACAACACAGAGCAACCATGAAAAAGACAGATGTCACCAAGTGTCAAAACGAGAAACTTCAAACATTTACAAAGACAGTTTGTACCATAGCATTCACAGATACACATAAACTACATTATAAATTTATATACTCAACAATATCTAACTACATAATATGCCAAAGAACTGTCCTGTGGTTTTTACGCGACAACCCTCCATGGGTCTTTATCATCCATATATTCCTGAATACTGTAGTACGCTCTCTGAACTAGTACATTTTTTATGTAAGTTTTAAATTTAGAACTACTAAACTCTTTAATATTGTGAGGAATTCTATTGTATAAGCGTATACCTTGACCCATAAATGAATTTTTAACTTTAGCTAATCGGAAAAATGGCATTTCAATTCTATTCCTGTTCCTTGTGCCATAATCGTGTCTATCTCCTACTCTTGTGTGTAAGTCAGAGCTTTTGTGTATATGCAAAATATTATTAAATATATACTGTGATGGTACAGTAAGGATACCAGTATTCTTAAAATGATCTCTTAGTGAGTCCCGAGCACGTAAATTATATATAGAGCGAATGGCTCTTTTCTGTAAGATAAATATAGTTTCTATATCTGCAGCCCTGCCCCACAGTAGAATTACATAGGACATAATGCTATGAAAGTAGCTGAAATAAACCAATCTAGCCGTATCTTCATCGGTGAGATGCCTTATTTTTCGGACTGCATATGCAGCAGAATTTTACAAAATACCCCAATAATAATAAGCCAGTCAAATCGTGATTTAAACTGCGTAACTCACGTAGACATTTATGGAATTTTATATAATATTATTACTAGCTGTGCCCCGCGGTTTTACCCACATTGTTCCGCTCCTGTTGATCTTAGCGTGATGATATAATATAGCCTATAGCTTTCCTCGATAAATGGGCTATCTAACAGCTAAATAATTTTTCAAATCGAACCAGTAGTTCCTGAAATTAGCGCGTTCAAACAAACAAAGTCTTCAGCTTTATAATATAAAAAATAACTTATAAGTTATAAGTGTAAGTATAGATTATAATACTATATTACTACAAAGTATCATCTAAATCCACCCATTAGTTTCGTGAAAGACTAACATACATACATCCCTAAAACATTCTCATTTATAACACTAAAAGGATAGGATAACAAACAATCTATAATATTGTTTGTTATTAACGAAAAAAAATATATTCTATATTAACGTAAAAACAAAAATATATTCATGGATACAGCAGATTCACTCCAATGATTCTCAAGTATATCACAGGGAGTGTTTTTCCCAAACGGATAAAATACAAATTGCCTTCTCATTTCTTTTTCATGTTACAATATTGAATAACTTGTAAGGTTTGTTTAGATGTTTTTTATCTTAAAGTATTATATTATTAATGTTCACTGGTATGTTTTATGTTTTAGAATTAACTAGCTTACCGCCCGGCTTCGTCCGCTTTGTTTAAAACCTAATCTATACTAATATTATAAAGAGGAAAAGTTTGTAATTATGTAATTATGTATGTATTGTTTTTAGCATAAACATAAAATCGGTTAAGAGTAACCGATTTTGATGAAATTTGGCACAGACAATCTTTAAACCCTGAGAAAGAACATAGGCTACCTTTTATTGCGAAATATGTACCACGGGCGAAGCCGGGGCGGACCGCTAGTCAGTTATATATGTACTAAAACCTTCATCTCGAATCACTATTAAAAAAACCGCATCGAAATCTGTTGCGTATAGTTTTAAAGATTTAAGCATACAAAGGGACAAAGGAACAGATAAAGTTTTATACTATGTAGTGATGGTCAGAAGGGCCTTCAAAAGAATCGTGTAAAATCAAGGTAATCAAATAAAATATGTTTGCATTTTTAGTCTACCGGTATGCTAAATTTCTTCTAAATCAGTGAAGCTCTTCGTTCGAAAATGATCAACAAACATACCTTGTGTAGGTGTGAATACATAATTTCTCTTTTATTGTAATTTACACTTCTATCTTATAACATAGAGACAATTAATAACACTTATTACAAGAAATTTCTTGACCATAATAACAATAAACCGGCCAAGTGCGAGTCGGACTCGCGCACGAAGGATTCCGTACTATGGCGACCCCCTTAATATTTTTTTAGGAGGTTAAGTAATAGGGTCCCGTTTTACCCTTTGGGTACGGAACACTAAAAATAAACATCATCAACATTCTACACCATTATCATAGTTATATCTACACATATTATGATTACAAAATTTCATTCATAAAACGACTAAAAAGTTTTAATATGTTGGATAACTAATTAAAATCATAAACAAAAACTTTATGGTTTCAGTTCCATAAACAAATAGTTTGGACGTCGACACAGTTATATAATTAATTCTAGAAGGCTAATAGTATGGTTTTTATGAGTCATTATTATGGTGATAATTAAATATTTTATTGTCAAATATCTACATATTATTATGAAACAAGTCCAACGATGTGTTTGTTTAAACGTGATAAATTTCAAAACTACCTAATCGAATTTGTAACGGTTTTTACTATAAATTGAATAAATCTCGAAAGATTCTTATATGAAAACAAATATTATAAACTATGTATGTATTATCTGAAGCCAATATACCAAAATTAGTAAGACTTATAAAACAAGTAAAACAGTTAGTAGTTAGAGCGCCGAGCGCTAATAATTCTAAAACAAAAACAAGGGTTGTAAATATTGCTTCGTCTGTATTATTTCTTAGAATATTATGTATAAGGAGTTAGGAAAAACATGGTTCATATTGTGAAAAAAATACGTATTACAGAACAGTAGTTTATGTATAAAACTATGTCAATTTATGTATAAATCACCTCAAATACCATAATTTAACGAAAAAATAATATTCAACCATATAAATATTTGATGAAGGGTAGATAGGTAAATGTTTTATGTATGACTAGTTTCAATCCTTGTGCGGGACGCAAAGCAATTTGCGAACTTTATTCCGCTCCTAAATATTTATTGCAATTGAAATATAAAATCAATTTAAGGAAAACCTTTTTAAAAACATGCTTTTATTCTTCCTCCGCCATTGGTTTAGAACAACAGCACATAATATTTTGAGTATTCTTAGCAAGCTGTTTTATTAGATTACACGAGTGCAATAAAAATAATTTGTCCGCCATCTTGGATTTTGAAAGACGTCACACGGTTAATTAAGCATGGTGATCCAAACTGAAAATATACAAAATTATAACACAATCAGTGTGCTTCAAAATAGTGAAAGATTTCCCCGAACAATGAACATACTTTCTTATGAACAACTTACATACATTGCAAGTTAATAAAAAGCTTGTAATACTAATAAATGCGAAGATTTTAGCATGTTTGCAAGCACTTTAAAGTGTAAACAATCATGCTTTTCAAACTTTTGGAGTGTTCCTTCTTCTTGTATATTAATTAATTTATTGTTAAATGATAAACCGTCTTTACTTCACTTTTTTCTACGTTGTTTATTTTTAACCGACTTCATAATTATATGTAAGAGTTTCTTAATTCAATTTTTTGCTTTTGTTACCTTAGAACTTGACTGGGTGAACCGATTTTGATAATTTATTTTTTTATTTTACAGCTGATACCTGTGTTTGAAGACGGTTTTAGTTTTTTGTAAAAAATAATTATTTGTTACAAGCTTTTTCCCGCAGCTTCGTCCGCTTAGTCAAAGGAAAATCCGCATAGTACCCGTTTCCGTGGGATTTTCGGTATAAAAACTATCCTATGAGTTAATCCAAGGTAACATCTCCGTGTATGCAAATTCATGAAAATGGTTCAGCAGTTTTAGCGTGAAGGAGTAACAAACACACAAAAAATATATAACAGAATATACCTATGTAGTTTTATTTGTCCGTTATCCAATCAAGTCAAACCTAAATAGTATTTTAATGAATTGCTTCATTAACAATTAAATGTAGACTGACACAAGCGAATGATTATTTTGATTCAGTTTCCAAAAGCTTAGCGGTTAATAATATATCGTTTCTAATTTAATTCGCATTAGTAGGATTAATCTATAGTATCTATTATTATGACATATAATAATCTGGATTAGTAGACTCCATTTTTATCCCTGCTTAGGTAAGCAAAGCCGGGCGATTGCGAAAGTATCAATTATATCGACACTTACCGGCTTCGCCTGTGGTACTACATGTTTACGTTTTTTTTCATAAGAACCATCCTTGTACTTCAAGGAATAGATTCCGCAGCGCACGCGATGACAGAATTTTTATTAAGGAATTTTTTACACCTTGGGTTAGGTATATTATTGCATTTTTGGTAAGGATCTCCAATTTTTTTGAAAATGCAATATAGCCTATGTTGCTCAGTGAAGATGCAGCTTTCTAATGGTGAAAGAATTTTTGAAATCGGTCCAGTAGTTTATGCGTGAAAACCATACATACATACATACAAACCTTTCCTCTTTATAATATTAAGTATAGATTATGATAAGCACAAAAAAATGCATAAAAAAAATTATATGGTACAATCAAATCTCATTGTCAGTCAAAACCACTTTTGGCATCACTCTAGTCTGACAGATACCTAGATGATAGACTGGATAAGTAGCGGCTCCTTTTTATCCCTGTTCAGGTAAGCAAAGCCGGAGTAATTGGGTAGTATTATGTTAGGTACTTATATTTATCTGTTGTGCTGGCAAAATGTACCATCTTTTACAATTTCTAATATGTACTTATGAATATAGAGCTTAAAATGAAAAAACGAAATAGTATAGTGAGAACAAAATATTGCTTTTTACACTTGTGGGGAGAGATCACCTTTCCCTAAAGAAAATCTATCAATGAAGAGAGAAATGCAACCTTCGCATTTCCCACTAGGACAAGGGACCCCATAAAATATATCCTAATGTATTGACATTTATTTGCTTGACTTTTACTCCGGGGATTACAGCATAGAAATAGGAATGATAAGAGATACTTCTATGATAAAATGCCAAGTAACTTCTTCCTATATTTCTTTATAAAAAAGAGCGTGTTTGCCGAGTACACGTGTCAGAAGTGAAACTTCTTTGGCAAGATTGAAAACCAAAATCGTCGCCTTGCTCCATGAGGTGTTGGAGCAAGGCGACGATTTTGGTTTTCAATTCACGGTATTGCCATGACACGACCTTGAAATTTTACTCTCAGCGCGCTCAAAGTAGTTTCACTTTAAAAATCTACGCACCTTCAAGTTTAACAACTTCGATAATCTAATACCACGCAGCGTCACGGGTATTATATAGCCATAAATAATAATATTATAATATCACCCTTACCTTTGAATTAAAGATTCGTCAACCCGCGCTTTTGACATAGTTCACATTTTACTACACTTCAGGGATTGTTATGAATTCCCGCGTTATGGTTTAAATACATATAAAGTAGGTATACAATAATAGTTAAGGAAATTTCAACCCTAAATAAATAGTAATATGATAGTGTTTTCTAGAGTTATTGTCACAGAGTAGTAATTATAAAGATGTGCGTTTGTTTGATTCAAAGGGATAGCAATTAATATCGGAAGTCATCTTTATGTTAGTTTCAAACAAGCACATACGAGAGCTGAAACTAGTTAAATATGTATTGCATAGATTCATTTACCTAAAGAAATAGTACCAAGTGAATAATAATAAATACATATAAATAGTTAAAAAAACGCGGTTTAATATTGAATAAACTCGTGAAATTATTGTATTGTCTCGATCCTTGATAAGTTTGAATGAAATCTATCGAGTCCAAAGAACTCGGTTACATACAAACATACAGATGAAGCAAATAATGTCCAAAATGTATGTTATACGACTGATCAAATTGTGATATGAAAACGGACATACTTCCTAATAGACTACAGGCCCATGTTGAAAAATTTATGGGTCATTTGAACCACCAGGTGACCTATCTAGAACGATATAAGAGCATAAAATAATAAGATTCAGCACTATGCTGTCACTAGTAAGCATGATTTTTGTACGGCGTTGCGGAATAATGGATTAAAAGCAGTATAGAAATAGTATGACACAGATGCCGTAATTTTTTCAACATGAGCCTGTAGTCTATAACTTATTAGTTACTAGCTTTCCGCCCGCGGCTTCGCCCGCGTTTTCAAAGAAAAACCCGTTCCCGTAGGATTTCCGGGATAAAACCTATCCTATGTCCTTTCTCGGGTATCAAAATATCTCTATACCAAATTTCATGCAAATTGGTTCAGTAGTTAAGACGTGATTGAGTAACAGACAGACAGACAGACAGAGCTACTTTCGCATTTATAATATTAGTATGGATTAGTATAGCTTTTAGCGTAGTTGTAAAATAAAATACGCTCAAACAAGTTAATGTTATAAGCTAAACTCGTACCATTATAGTTTAAGGGGCAGTTTTAATTGTAGTGCTATTGACCTTGCCCGAGCCACAGATAATATAATAGCTGACATGTTAGCGAAATGTTTTAGTGTTTTAAATTGCGGAAATGTGTAGGTTTAAGTACACAAAGCTTTTAAAAGTAACTTCTAATATGAATTAGAAGTTACTTTTAAAAGCTTTATGAGAATTGAATAAATTATACTGTCTATAATATCAATCTTGTTCAAAAAATCAACACCCATAAGTGTCCATAACAATATAAAATTGTTATTGATGTTGATTTTATAGAAGGAAAAGTCTAATGATTGTTTTTGTATTTTTGTTAAAAAATCAGAAAGACTCTGGTCATGTTAGACATTGGTAAGAAGAATAATAGAATATAGAAAAAGTTAGAGCAGGCAATTGAAATTTGTTTTTTTTAGAACACATAAAAAACAATTTCCAGAAATCAGCCAACAATTTTCTACGGCATATTTTCTATTATGAGCTCGCATCCCCGTCTGAATCTTAATCTCAATGAACTTTACCCCTATGATGTCTCTAGTATCTCGTTAAAAACATTTTTTTTTTTATATTTTCCATACATAGTTGCTGAAAAGAAGCTGCCTGGCATGATGTAATCCAACCCCTTGAAACGAGTGTTCTCTATCGATTTAATTACTTACAATGTTGCAGTGAAAGATGTGTAAGTAAGCTTTAAAATATTACATGTTTTGTTGTTAGGATATTGTTTTTTTGGATTTTGCATATTTTAGTTGTTTTTAAAATGTAAGCGAAATGACAATAAATTATTATAAATTGAGAATAACATGAAATAGTAGAAGAGTAAGAAGTAAGTGTTTTTATATCGCTGAGATTCATAGAATACATAAAATTTCAGTTAGTGAAGGAAAATGCGAAGAAATTTAGTTAACTCCCATTTGTATCTATTCGATTTTCCATTCTATAAACCAAAGTGGCTATTTTTTGTTATCCACGCAAAATTTCACAGCTGGAACATTAAAATGAAGATCCTCATAGGATATCAAGATCATACCTCTTCTTCAGAAAACCTTTTCGCTTCTATCTCAACAAAATCACGTCCCGCTCAACAATACGTTTATTTATCAGCAGAACCGTACACCAAAATGAACCTTATCCACAGGCCATAAGTGGCAAAATTCAAATCATGCAATGGACGGTATGCTTAGCTCACTAAATGATGCTTAAACTGTACTCGAGTTGAAAAACGTAGCCATGCAATAAAATTGTGAGAAGTGAAAATCAATAGGCCGAGCGCACCTTTCAAGACTCTTTAGATATCCTTAATTTTCTTAATAAAATCCCGACTTAAATTTATTCTATCACGTAGGGAATTTGTGCCTCTATGACAATTGAATATGGTTCTATTTTGATTACCTTTTATTCACTTAGGACGTTTTGGAAAGCGTGAGTCCTTTATTTTATAAGGGTTGATACGCTACGTGTTTGATGGCGATAGAAAAAGCTTGTCGATAAATTGATTGTAGGAACAAAGCATTGATATGTGATAGAGAAATGTAGTTTTTATTTCACTGGATTAGGGTTGTGATTGATGTTATAATATCGACATGATGTATAGTGATGTGCTGACTACGGAATTTTACGGTTATATTCAACCTTTTTGATATGGTAATTCAGGATTTAGGACAGTTTTTTATGGACTTTTTGAGTTTGATTATGAGAATGTACAGTAACAGAACGACGTTTACTTATAGTTAGTTTAATTAATAAAAACAACAAACGCTATGAAAATAAAACTTCAATTGTGTATATAGGGCAAGGAAATTGTTCTAGAAAATACTAGAATTCCAAATGGGAAACGCTGCGTGCGTGAAGATTGTTATTGCTATAATATCTTTGGAACAAAGCCACAGGCATCCAATGGTCGGCATTTGACCTACATACGATCATCTTCGATTACCGGTTATTGGAAAAGTTTTCTTCATAAATTCAGATTTTGTGAGCTCGTCACTCTAGTTTCTGTAGTAAGTTAGCGGTTTTATTTATTATTTTTATTTTTACACTTTATTGTACAATACCAGTAATAAAAAACATATATAATTTAACATAGAGAACATGAATATGGTAAGTGCACAATTGGCGGCCTTATTGCTTAAAGCAATCTCTTCCAGGCAACCGTAAAAAATAAAGGACATGTACGATGCTGGTTAAACGCGAAGGCGCAATCAAAAAGAAAAAAAAAGAATAAATAAAATCAAGGATAAGAAAACAAAATCAAAAACTATCGAAAATATTATATAAATAACAATGTATACAAAACTCAATAATATCAATATTACATACATACTACATCAATACTTAAAAAATAATAATAAATACAATTATATATATAAGATACATAAATATGCTAATACATAAAATATAACATACTATACATAATATTAAACATTGTATATACAATACAAATACAAAATCATATAAATAAATACATATACATAAGATAAAAAAAGGTAACTAAATAGTGGAAAAAAAGTGCTCTTTGACAAGTGCTTTGAACATATGCGGTGATTTGGCGCGTCTGATAGTCTCAGGGAGAGAGTTCCACAGTCGAATTGCTAGGACGGTATAGGATGAGTTAAAAAAATTGGAATGGTGAATAGGGGTGGATAGGAGAAGGAGATCAGAAGAACGGAGGGAAAGGGAACTATTGGAATGTAAATATTGGAACTGATTCTTAAGGTAGATAGGAGTTTTCGGGTCAAACAGGATAGAGTACAGGAGTTGAAGGATGTGAGTATTCCGGCGAAGACGAATAGGGAGCCAGTGAAGTCTTTTGCGAAAATCAGAAACATGATCAAACTTGCGTAAGCCGAAGATGAATCTGATGCAAAAGTTTTGCAGCCTTTCGAGAGCGTCCAGTTGATATTCGTGAAGATCGGGATAACAGGAGTCGGCATAATCCAGGAAAGGGAGTAAAAGGGATTGTGACAACGCAATTTTGGTAGAAATCGGAAGGAAGTTGCGCAACCGACGAAGAGAAGAAGCAGAGGCATATACTTTTTTCTGCACTTCCTTAATTTGATCACACCAGGATAGGTTTTCGTCCAAGTGCAAACCAAGACTTTTCACCTTTTTACTGAAGGGAATCATCGTGCCGTCTACCGTAACACTAGGTAGATCTTCCCAGTTAATTCGACTTGTGAGCTGCCTACTTCCCAAAACAATAACCTTGGTTTTTTCAGGATTGATTTTTAAACCATGGTCTTTACTCCATTTAACGATGGCAGCTAGCTCAGTATTTAAGCGAAAAATCTCGTTCGGTAGTTCAGATAAAGAGGCGTGCGAATATAATTGGAAATCGTCTGCATACATATGATAGGGAGAATTAATATTACTGGAAATAGAGTTAATAAAAATTGAAAATAAGAGAGGAGACAACACGCCACCTTGCGGAACGCCAGCATTTACGTTACACCAAGAAGAAGACAAGTCTTCAACCATGACACGCTGCCGACGTCCAAACAAGTAACTATGAAACCAGTCAATAACCGTTGGAGATATGTTGAGAGAGCGTAGCATTGCTAACAAAACATCATGATCGACGGTGTTAAATGCGTTGCTAAAGTCAAGTAGAGAAAGTAATGTTAGCTGCTTGTTGTCAAACCCCCGGCGAATGTCGTCTGTGATTTTGATAAGAGCAGTAGTTGTGCTGTGACCTGGTCGGAAGCCAGATTGAAAAGGATTGAGGAGATCGTGAGTATTGAGGAAGCGACTTAGTTGCTCTTGTACTAAGCGGTTTTTACTTTTTTACGATAAGAAGTTGCTTTTGTTGACTGGGAAATAAGATCCTTGGCTAGATACTCTGTGGAATAAAACAAACTAAAATAAAACCAATTTTGTTATGTATAAATGTTCAATTAATAGTTTTTATTTCTATTATGCTCCTAATTTTACAGAAATTTCTATATTTAATACTTGTGATTGCGAAATAATGTTTAGTTGTGAGCTGAAAAATTTTGCATACCTATCTAAATAGTAAAATTACTCGCAAAATATATTATCTAAATCCTACATACATGTTCTTCTTTATACCTACATAGTTACATATAAATAAATAAAATAAATATTTCAGTACAATTTTCACGCACGGCACAATCTGATCCCATACTAAGCTTTCGCTTGTGTTATGGAAACCAGATGGCTGATAAACATACATATATATAATTTTTAAATAAATACTTATATAGATAATTTACATCGAGACACAGAGCAAACATCTATGTTCATCACACAAATATTTGCAACGGGTGGGAATCGAACCCACGACCTCTGGTTTGGAAGGCAGGGCCACTGGCCAACCAAGCCAACCGGTCAGTCATATCATATTCTTCATATCTTTTGTAATAAATGTATAAATATAATAATGTATAGCCCTATCTCTATTACTTACCTACAAAAACAAGTTTCAAAATTGTTATCACACTGTACGTATTGGTTTTTCAGTCCAGTTATTTGCATGATTGACTAACAGCATATTTCATACAGCGTTTGAAATATTATAGCATTTGAAAAACGTTAATATCCAAGAAATATTTTAATTTACGAGCGTGTATTTTACAATTAGCCATACATTATTATTTTTTCTTTTCATGCAAAGTTGCATGCTAAAACTCAATGGTATTGTTGCATTACCATATAGTATGGAAACTTAAATTATATACGATTTAAGATTTTTCTGTATGATTTATGAAATGTTATTATAGAGGGAATAATTAAGTCGGTTATTATTTGGTAGGGTTAAATGTTTGGTTAGGGAGAGATGGTGAAATACATTGGAATTGTAATGTATTAATTATGGTACTTACATTCTGGTAGTATAATATTATATTTATTAATTACTAGCGGTCCGCCCCGGCTTCGCCCGTGGTACATATGAAAAATAGATGTTGGCCGATTCTCAGACTTACCCGATATGCACAGAAAATTTCATGAGAATCGGTCCACCCGTTTCGGAGGAGTATGCAGACTAACATTGTGACACGAGAATTTTATATATAAGATTATTATATATAACAGTATAATATTATTCTACATATCATAATCATTTTGTGTGTCTGTACTCTATAATCTTTATATATAAATTCACAGTAAGTAACTAATTGTATCTACTTTTATAAAGGTTGAGCTCGAGAAGTTTTAAATCTAATGAAACGGCCAGTATTCTAATTTAGGTTAGAATGGAATTTGAATATGAAACCATTTATGTTGAAATAACCAACAAAACCTATTTATGTTACCTATTGGAGCCCTTTATCCACCTTTTTCATTAAATACACCAATATTATTAGTTTTGCTCTTTTCACTCAAAAAATAACCGCCATGAAGCGTTTATTTTATCCCGAAATACAAATAAAGGCCATTCTTCAAAGCGTGTTGATCATCGCTCGTAGGCTGATGTGAAAATAATGTGGGGCCATGGCGATAGCGAGAAAATAAGCTTATATATTTATGTAATAATGTAGCAAGTTGAATAAATTTTTTACCCATTAGTTTCCCATTTTTATTTGTAAAGTAAAATTACTAAAATTGAGACGTGAAATCGAACAAACATATATATACCTACTTTCGCATTTGTAATATGTAGATATAACTATGTCACCGCGCGTGGCTTCGCTCGCTTTGGAGAAAATTTCACAAATTATATACTAAAACCTTCCTCAAGTATCTATTGATAAAAACCTCATCAAAATCTGCTGCTTAGTCTTAAAGATTTAAGCATAAATAAGGACGAACAGACAGCGACAGGGTCTTCTTTAGGCGCGTTAAGAATTAAATTTCAAGGTCGCGTAATAGCAATACCGTCACGTCATGGAGTAAGGCGACGATTCAAAGAAGTTTCACTTCTGACACGTGTGCTCCTCACACACGCTCTTTTTATGCTATGTAGGTAGTGTTTAGCAGTCTAGTTTTCACCAATGTTAAAAAAAACAAACATAAAACACAATATAAAGACAAAATTATATCGCTGTCACTGATGACGTAACAGACGCTCCACATCAACGGACATTTATTGCAAAAGTTTCGCGAGTTGAAAATACGCCAACTTCCCTTTTGCGATACAAAAATTTCCATGTACGAATTGAAAAAATTGTTTCCCCTTCACGTTGTTATTTAGCTTGATGTTTATTGGATTTCTGTAATGAGTATTTACTGCATACATTGTTTGCCTGGAAGAGATTGCTACTAAGCAATAAGGCCGCCTTTCGTACATAATATTATGTGCCTGTGTGTAATTATTGTATTAAATTATTTTCTAAGTTTGTATGTAAGGTTATGTATTTACAATAAAACATAAATAAATATAGTTATCAGATCGTATATTTTTATCTACCAGAAAAATAACATAAACTTAACTTTTCAAAAAAAATGGTGATACAGTTCCAAATCAAATTTTGCTTAGCGACTAGGAAAGGAATTTGATAGACCTATTGTTCTTGATTATGATTAAATACAAAGAAACCATGAAACTTAGATATTTTCCACTATGACAAGTAAACAATAAATCGGTTGACGAGATAAATGCCTTAAATATTAGAAAATATTTCTGTGGAAAAGCTCAATTGCTAATGAAGCTTTTAATTTTTTGAAAAGAATGTAATCTGCATCGCTATTAAATTTATAATTAAATACTATAATTTATATGCATAATAGATGTAATTGATAACCAGAACTGCGATGGAGAAGTTGAGAAAAGTGTGGAGGAATCGTAATATCACCAAAGCCACAAAAGTCAAGCTCGTACAAACACTCGTATTCCCCATTTTTCTTTACGCGGCAGAAACGTGGACAGTGCGCGAGTTGGAAAAAGGGAAGATAAATGCTCTAGAAATGTGGTGCTGGAGGAAGGTGCTAGGGATATCGTGGACAGAGTTTCGCACCAACGAGTCCATACTCCAAGAGCTCGGCATCAAACAGCGTTTATCGACCGTAGTACAGTCGCGCATACTGCAATACTTTGGACACGTGTCTAGGCGAGATAACAACTCCATTGAGCGGCTAGTAGTACAAGGAAAGGTGGAAGGAATCAGATGCGCGATACGCGCGGCAGGTCACCAATGCCCAGCGCATTGGTGACCTGCCGCGCGAGCATCACCGACCAAGTGAAATTTGCTGTAGGAATTCGCGTATCAGACTGCGCCAGACAGTCTAGTAACAGGAAGAGATGGCGGGAGATCGTGCGGAAAGCTGTGTCCGCCTCTACCACCGATGTGGACGTCTCAACGTGACCACGACCACTCTGCCAAGAGTGAATCGACAGAGAAGAAGAAGATGTAAATGAAATAACCTATAAATATAATAGAGATAAAAAGATATAGTTCCAAGTTAATTTATACGATGAACGTGCTTACTATTCGCAGAATTAGGTTATTTCAATATATTTTATACTAGAGGTCCGCCCCGGCTTCGCCCGTGGTACATATTTCGCAATAAAAGTAGTCCTTTCTCGGGTATCAAAATATCTCCCTACCAAATTTCATGCAAATTGGTTCCGTTTAGGCGTGATTGAGTAACAGACAGACAGACAGAGTTACTTTCGCACTTATAATATTAGTATGGATGTTTAACTTCAACACTACTCCACTTGTAGCTATACTTCATTCATTAGTTAAAAATAATAACAAACAGAAATTATGTTTTCTGTACAGCTCTACACCTATCTCAGTCACCTGTTTTCAGTTATTACATCGTGTCTCCCGGAGGAATCTAATAGATTAAGGGCCGATTTTTCAATGCTTGGATAAAACTTATTTGTCGAATAATG
>CAJQZN010036963.1:0-12140 GCA_907164685.1 Colias eurytheme | reverse complement strand
CCCATCACGAAAAAAGTCAAATTTTCGTCGGCGCCATCTTGGATTTTAGTTTTGACCTCATATTTGTTAAGAGCTACTCCAAAACCTTGAAAATGACACCCATGACGAAAAGATGTAAAATTTTCGTCGGCGCCATCTTGGATTTTAGTTTTGACGTCATATTGGTTAACAGCTACCCCAAAAACTACCCACACTTGCAAATGTGTTTGCTACGTGACGAATACCTATAATTTATTTCATTCCGACTATTTTTCGGAATAACATACATTTACTAAGAATTGTATACAATGCCGGATTTAATACAGTGCCGGTAACATCATATGTATGATAATAATTCTACATTTCTTAAAAAGCTTTGATATTGTATACAATTCATAGATTATTATTCAATGAAATAATGATGTAAAATAGTCACACTTTTTTAAGTTGTTTGAATATACTAACATACTTATTAGGATCGTACCTACTAATAAAAGTAACAAAATGAATTTTTAAAGTTCCTAGTAATCTTCTGGAATCAATTTCAATAAAAATACATAATATTAAAAATTAAAAATAATATCAAGTATGAAGATGGTCTATAAAATGGAATGCGCTATGTTTACGTGAGCGTGATATTGCCGCGAACAAAGTTACGTCGTTAGATACCTAAATTTGAGTAACGCAGATTTGTGACAGCGTCCTTAACTACTGAACCAGTTTGCATGAAATTCGGTATAGAGACATTTTGATACCCGAGAAAGGACATAGGATAGGTTTTATCCCAGAAATTCTATGGGAACGGGTTTTTCTCTGAAAACGCGGGCGAAGCCGCGGGCGGAAAGCTAATATGAAAATAAATTATTATGCGAAAATCGTATGCAGTTAAATGAAAACTACAAACGAATACAAATAGACAAATAAATATACTTCATAAGTCTATATTATATTATTAAGTAAATATTACATACAATATACTTATAGAAACGTGTAGGTAGATAAATAAATCTGACTAAATGTCAGATTTTTCAAAAATTTTCGTATTATATATTATTAAAGTTGTCGCATTATTTTATGTGTTCTTCAAAAATTATATCATAATACAACAAAAAACTTTGCTAGCGCGATTCAATTCTTCTCAATAGCGTGTAGCGACATCTATTTTCACTGACCGAAGCTACTTGATACTTGACATAGCATTTTTCTCTGAGATGATTTTTTTTTTCTTTAAATAAAAGTGTTCATCCTGGTGCGCGTCCGCGAGTTCTACATCGCGATGCAGCGTTGCCCTTACATCCACGAGATGAGGGAGCGGCTGCTTGGCGCGCCAACAGACGGGGTTGAACGCGAACGCGACCAGAGAGAGCAGAGCGAGTCGCCGCCGCCGCCCATAGACCCGCAGGTCGGCACCATCGTCAAAGTGAAGATCATCCATCGTCATTCACTGTTTATTCTATTTTTTAATTTCAAAGTTCTGTGCTATCTGTGTCATGAATTTAATCACAGAATTTAATACATGGTTCAACTTGGGTTCAAACTTCAAAGCGAAAAGGAATAATTTAAAAATAAAATTTTATGCATTAATCAATCGATAATCAAAATAAAAAAAACAAAGTGTGATTTTATTAAAAAAATGTTTTGGTAGGTGTATTGCTTAATTTTTGCCTGCTATAATTGTCCAACATCAGCTATACTTCTTTATAATAATATGTATTATAAAGAGGAAAGGTTTGTAATTATGTATCTATACGTATGTATGTATGGTTTTCACGCATAAACTACTGGACCGATTTCAAAAATTCTTTCACCATTAGAAAGCTGCATCTTCACTGAGCAACATAGGCTATATTGCATTTTGAAAAAAAATAGAGATCCTTACCAAAAATGCAATAATGTAACCCAAGGTGTAAAAAATTCCTCAATAAAACTTCTGTCATCGCGTGCGCTGCGGAATCTATTGAAGATAGAACAAAAAAATGTTCTACGGTATTTTAGAATGGATCAATATCTACAAGAAAGTCCGCGATACCATATGTCCATCTTCAGTAGTTATGTTACTACAACAACTTTTTTACGTTTTTAAAGTAAATAGAAGTGCCGACAGTAATCAAACCATGTTATCCATACACATATTATATTAATCCTTATCCCAATATATGATGTTTTATTATAGACTGTTTCAATACCAGCAAAATACTTTTTAAATGAAAAAAATTGGATATTCCATTCAAAAGATAAAACGAATTTTTAAAAGTGTCAATCTACAGAAAATAGTAGACCTATACTGTTCAATACAATGAGCAGGCCGTAGTGCGGGCACAGATTAGAGAATAGTTACTTCGTAAGTGCGGGACGGGGTAAAGGTGATTTTCATGTGATTAAAAATTAAACCTATAGTCCGACCTATAGTAGACTTTTCACTGTCACGATATCGCTATCGCTATGCGGGTAAAACCGCAGGGCATTGCTAGTAAATAAATAAATAAATATCTATTTTTTATTCGTGTCATCAAACTAAACATACTTAAACCATGTGTTTGGTTCGACTGTGCCAAAATCATTAAAATCCATTTCAGCCCATTGAGTTACTATGTACGTAACTCAATGATTCAGCCGTTCGATACAGAGATAAATTTGCATGTTAGGAAAGGCGTAGTCACACGTTACATACATCTACCGTAGCACTTAGACAACGTGTGACTGCGGTTTTCCAAACATAACATGAGTATACTTAGAAAAATAGTCACGTAGTCGTAATTAACGTTTAAAAAATAAACAGCATGGTTATTGGTTAATTAATAAGTCTCAAAATATCGACATACGAAGGTATGTATCTAGGTATTAATAAATTATGAAGATAACATCTAAATTAAATCCATTTCACAACAAAGAAAATTCTATCAAATATTAAAATAAACAGAATGAACATTATTTATTAATAAACAAAATATGTGTGCAAATTGTTTTCCAGTCATTCAATTTGGACATAGTTCATCGAAGTTCACATCAAACGAGAAATTATTTCATAAGCTCGCCTTTGATGTCGTTATTAAAAATGCTCGATGGAAACGGCGGGAAAGCACGACGGGGTTGCCTGTATGAATAATTGTGTGTAGTGTTGCAATATTGAATGTGATATTGTATTGTAAATTCATTTACTATTATACTTTATAGTGAAGTGACACTTTATGATATCAAGGATAATATAAAACAATAAATATTAAATACTATACGTTAGGTTGATAAAACAAGGCTATAATTATTGTAAGGTTAAAATTTAATGTATTTAATTTTTATGTAAAAAGAAGGATAGGTATAGGGTAAACATTTAACCGTCATAACATCAATATAAAGGTTTAAGAACTGCATATCTAGGATAGTATATTATGTCGTATATGTGCACTTTTTAGTAAAGATAAGCTTATTTTTTTAATAATATTTAAAATTAATTTTAATCGTAGAAGTAACTCTATCTATCTGTCTGCACTGAACCGATTGGGATGAAATTTGGTCCAGGGATAGCTTGAAAGTCAAGGAAGAAAGGACAGTGGAATGGTAACTAATAATATATTTTATCCCAGAAATCCAACGGGAACGGGAACTATGCGGATTTTTCTAACACGGGCGAAGCCGCGAGCGAAAAGCTAGTACCTATAGAAATAAAACTAACAAAATATGAAACTATGGAACAACTTCGTTTAAAATATGGCAATACTGATCTGACAGTTACGCGGTTCAAACGCAATGAAAAAAGTAATAAATCATAAATATCGCATTTAAACGTTTGCAACACTGTGGGCAATTACAACATTCCACAAACATAAGAGCTAGCGCGCACGAGCAACTTTGTCTCCGCAACTATTTTGTCTCTCCACCCATGGGCTAGTATGAAAGTGCGCGCACGTACTACTCGACCAAGCCAACTAGACGCTCGGGTGGAATGCGGCCTCCCCGCCCGCTTACCGCCTCAGGTACCGCGTTCGCCTTAGTACGGTTCGCAGCATCGACGCATTCGTACGTTTCGCATCGCTAGTTATTTCTGTACTTTTTATTATTAATCGTTAAAGCTTGTTGTTGACTGTTAAGTTTTTCGTTGTTATTTGTTTAAGTTTTTACTGTGTTGTTATTCATAGACAGCCCTCGAAATGGGGAAAAATAAGACTATTCATAGCGGAGAGCGAACAGTGATATTATTAATATTTTTTTTTTGCTATCTGTACCCGAGACATGGGCGGGTGACGTCACAGTTGAAAAGGGTCTAGTTGGCTTGGTCGAGTAGCGACGCAACTCCCCATACAAATTGATGGGAGAGACAAAATAGTTGCTCGTGCGCGCTGGCTCTAATATCTCATGTGAAATATGTATTATGTCGTTCATATATTGCGATTTTTAATCTCAATAAAGAAAGTATAATAACTTTTGAAAGGAAAATTTTTTAGGCGCTTGAGAGTAAAATTTCAAGGTTGCGTCATGGCAATACCGTCACGACATGGAGTAAGGCGATGATTTTGGTATCTTTGAATCTTGTCAAAGAAGGTTTTTTTATTGTATGATAGGGAAGCGCTTGACCACTATCTCGCCTGTGAGATGTGGCCTAAGATGGAGCGCGCTTCCCTAGAAGGTACCTGTAGAAGTTTCACTTCTGACACGTATGCTCGGCACACACGCTTTTTTTTACAAAGACTTTTTAATTGAAAACCTTTATAAAAACTTACCTACTGTCCGTCCTGGCTTTTGTCAAAAAATATATGATATTTTTGTGTTGATACAGATTATAATAGCCTTAGATAAAGGGACTATCTAACAGTAAATTAATAATTCTTCAAATCGGACCGGTGGTTTCTGAGATTATCGTGTTCAAGCAAAAAAACAAACTCTATAGATTTTGTATAGCTAAGTTAGAAGTTGGTGCGTATGAAATAAATTTTATTTATCTATAATCTACTCAATCACATAACTATTTCTCATAAATAACGAAACAAATACATATATATATGTAGTTAGTTATCTTACTTAAGGCGGGGTGTTAGGCGGTCAGCGAAAATTCAGCTATTCGGGCCTGAGGTAAGTTAGTATGGAATCAACGTGCTCGAAACTAAAAATCGTAAGCGCCATTCACATTTTTATCAAAAATTGAATGAAAATATCGTCCCCTTACTGGTAAAACTGACTAACTGCACATTTTTACAAAATTAAGTTATATACACCAATCGATTTGTCTCGTCAAGATCTATCTTCAGGTAAAACCCGTTATCTTCTACGGTGCGTAATTACAAAGTTAGCTTCGGCTAAAACAGACTTTCTTGCATGATTCTCCACAATTGCTTCTATAAAAAACGATTAAATTGCTTTAGGATATTATTTTAAAAAATGTATACTGTTAAGACAATGTTTCGCGTTTTAACACGTTTTCGTTTATTGACACTTGTATTCATCATACACAGAAACGATTCATTTAAAACCAGTTATCCTACAGTACTTAGTTGGTTGTGGTTCTTTAAATTTTACAAAATTATTGATTAACACTTCATAAAATAAAAGTTAAAAAGCTTTAGTTACTTTTTCTTGAATATTAGTTAGCGTATTTGCCTTTTTTGAGGCAAGTAAAATAAATTATCCGATTGTAGTACATTATTACTGAATTACATTAGTTTCACGCTTTTTAAATTAGGTACTTCAGATAAAACAAACTGCAAGCGCCCCCTCAGCTTATTCTTCATTTTTCTTGAAATTCTTCTGCATTTTCTTAGACTATTTTTTGATAAAACATTACCTGAATAATAAGCCTTTCATAACAAATCACTAATAACCTAGATTACTGATGTCTACACATCTTAAAATGTTGTCATACTTTCAAATGCTTATAACTCCAGTTTATGTTTTGTGCAGATAATCACTTTTACCAGTAAGGGGACGATATTTAGTATTTTCTAAATCTAAAACAGTCACGAAATCGAGAAGGTGCCTATGTTTTTGTGATTTTATACGAATTATTATCGTAAAATACGGTTTTAATGAGCATTTATATGATACTTTAGAGGTTCAGGATTTTTTTTATCGAGTAAAATTATTTTTCCAATCGTGTTTTGGAAACAGTCATCCCAACACACATATTTCTGTAATACATATTAGAAATTTCAGTGCGAAAAAACTTCAATATTTTCAATTATAGCACATAATTTAGCAAGTCCGAAACCACTACTTGAACTTGGCATTTAACTCGGATTAGTAAGATTAATTAATTTATTTATTTGTGTTTTACTTTATTTTTCTATCTAAACTACAGTATGAGTTTATGTATATATATATTATATTTATTATATTATATTTATTATTTGAATGTGTATTATATATTATATTATATGAAATATATATAATATTTTATATGTATGTATTTATTATAGAACATATATAGCTATATATATATATTTTGTACTTCCTACCTACCTCCTCTTTCATAATATTACTCCACACAGTAGGTTGCCTGGAAGAGATCACTCTTAAGTGATAAGGCCGCCTTCTGTGCTGGACTAGTTTTTAAGTTTTAATTTTAAGGATTAATTTGTATGCCAGCACAATAAAGTGTAAATAAATAAATAAATAAATAAATAATTTAGCTGGATAGTTATTAGTTATGTATGTGTTGTATTTTATCGAAGAATGTAAAATTTTTCAGTTTTTTTTTTGTGTGGTGTTTCTCAATGTTAGCCAGAAGGGCTTCTACATTTTAACGCGGACGCGGGGGTGAACTGAAGGTTCACCCTGGTAGCGACATGCACAAGGGCGTCCCCCCGCCACGGGGATCTCGAACCTCGGCTTGGGCTGTCGCTTGAGTGGAGGAGGCCGGAAGGGCCCTAGTCGGACGGGAAAATTTTTCAGTGCCGACGGAGTTGCGTCGGTCAGCCAGTAATATGGTATCATTGCAATTGGTATCTTATTAGTAAGCAATAGTCTAAACTCTAAATCATCAATATTACTGTTCACTTAATACAATAATAGATTCAAATCAAATCTATAAATATTTTATGTACTTTTAACAGACTATGATAATAATTACATAGGCATTTTAATTTTTATGTAAACAAAATGGAGCGATACGATTGTAAAAAAGGATGTTCTATTTTTTTATTCCTCCTTAATAATATCAATAATGAAAAATAAATATGTACTTGGTTTTGATTATCTGATTCATAATTTTCTGTTAAAGCGATCGACATCATAACAAGAAAAATAAATATTTGTTTTCATGTTATTAGTCTACAATCTGTCAGTTAGGTATGATCACGCGGCTAAGAGCCCCCGCAGACCACAGACTTTTTATCGGCAGATAGTTTGGTCGGGCTCTTAATCAGTACGCAGATATAAGCAAATGCGCACACTATGACGATTAGGTATCGGCCGATAAACAAGTTTGATGGGCTTCCCGATTCAATTCAAACTATACTGTCGGCAAACTATCGGCCGACTGTATAATCAGTATTGGCTCCCTACCACACGCGCAAACACGACGATTTTTTAGTCGGCCGACTAGGCCAATAGTTCAGTTCGCTCCGAGCTTTGACAGCGAATGGTCGGCCGCGCATGTTTTGTAAAATGGCGTCGCTCAATTCTCAGTCGCTTATTTCGGAATTTTCGATCGTAACTTTGATCGAGGAAGTCGAAAAACGGCCTCCACTTTATAAGAAAGACTTAAAAGAGTAGGTACTCTGTATTTGACAAGTTGGTTGAAGCTAGTTATGCTCATTCGATAAAAGGCGAAAATTTTTTCGGGTAATGGATAATTTGGAATGCATAGTGTAAAATTTTCCATTTTAATCTATCACTAAAGATAGGATGCACCCAATACTCTCGGGCTCTCTTTTTAATTTTCCTCCTCCGGTGTATGAGAGCAATAATAACAATTCTATACAATGTTT
This sequence comes from Colias eurytheme, assembly GCA_907164685.1. NCBI lineage: Eukaryota > Metazoa > Arthropoda > Insecta > Lepidoptera > Pieridae > Colias > Colias eurytheme. The sequence continues at coordinate 4,245 of CAJQZN010036963.1, read as the reverse complement.
TATCAATTTTCATTGTGCGGTGTGACCACTCTTTTCAACAGTTGGTTAGAAACTAGCAAATAGTCGGCAGACTGTTGGATAGTTTGCGCACTCATAACCGACTGAACTGTTTAATTGGCTCGGTGTGCGTACTAGCAGGCCAACCCGACTAAACTATCGGCCGATAAAAAGTCTGTGGTCTGCGGGGGCTCTAATAATGATATATCGGACGAAAAATTATCACAGCACCGATTTCGATGGAATGAAAGTAGTTGCAGACCTAGGGTCTTTTATTAAATCACTCCTTTAGAGCTAAAGTAGGAGATGATACTATTTTCCCTTGGTTTTATCCGCAGTTAAAACCACGTAAGATAAAATTTATAATTATTTGCATCTAATACACATTACAAATTCCTTTCCATAGGACATTCCATATAAATAAAATGTATTTTAATTTAATTTCATACCACCTCCATGTTTACCCGCTCCTTGTTTTCATTTACTGCCTCCGAAATTCGGTCTCCGCCATTTAGCGTTGATTAATTATTACATTGTTCACAGATTAATAACAGCGCAAATTCAATCTGGCAACACGCTATTAATAAAAGCGGGAAATTGCGGTTACAGATTAAATACATTTTATTATTATCTTTGTTTTCGTGTTGCAATGAAATAATTTATGGTCTATGGCTTGTATATGGAATGTTGTTTTAAATGTTTACGTTTTACAAATTCAAAAACTTATGCCAGTGATAATTTTCCAGATAGGTATTATGTTCGAATTATTATACAATTATTAATGAATAACAAAAATCGACGCTTTAATAATTTATACTAACCGATACTGTAATTTACCATCTACCTAGTACCTACTATACATAGTTACTTTCATATTAATTTAAGATCTGTGACTTAATTAAATATTTTCATTACCAAGCGATCACAGATACGACAACAATTTTCCAACTCAATATAGACTTATTATGAACATCGCGGCCCTATTCCAAATCAAATTGCAATGACATTACGTCACTTGTGCCACAGATTAAATATTTAATTGTTTTTTTCGTCGCGTGTCGGCACTTGAACAACATTTTTTCGGCCTTATAACGAGGGTTGCCAACAATGGATGACAAATTGGCCGACGACAAAGGAATCAGGTTTATTGGGATACGTTATGAGGGTACTCGGCGCGTTTCGGGACTAGGGAAAGATGTAGAGTCGTTGGAATATGTTGTTTCAATTAAAAAAAAAAATTGAAGGTGAAAGGGATAATGATTATTCAAATATAAAATGCACAATAATTGCATTTTATTTCTTACAAAATTAATAACCAACAATATTTTTACTGACCATCTCATATCTCAAAAGACTCACTTCGTATAGTACCTAACTTACAAGTAGAAAACTATAAAATCACCATGGAAAAATTGGTTTAATGACCCATAACACTTATTTAAGTTAGATCTTACTGGACATCAAATAATATGCTGATTAACTCTTCAATTCCCATGTCTAAATTAATAGCAATTTTGCATTTCTCTTTTATTGAAATAGTTTACATACATCTGGCGAAGACAAAAACAAAGAACAAAAAAATTAATTCAACCCCCCATTTTATTTATGGGGGTGTCACCTACAGGTGACACTGGGCATTGTTTTAACTTAGGACTCTAAAGGACTAACGAGGTTTTCTTATTTTGGTAGGAATAAAATATCGATTTTTATTATAATAATATTTATTTATGAACAAGAAGAAAAAAATACATAACTTATTTTATATGGAACATGTACCAACACTTTAGAAGTAAACCGATATTGCACTTGGCGCACATTTTTCTAGTGCGTTGGTGATAGTACCTGCATCTTCACTGTGAGCAATCGAATGCCAAGTGGTCGTCCACAGTTCCAGCACTCCTCACTTTTGTGGGCACTCTCATTTGTGCTGAAACACCCCAGGGAGAATTACGGTTGCCACATTCCGCTGGAAATCGTAGTAGGTCCAGTTAGTTTCCATCAGCCCTTTGATCAGCCATGCATTTTGGCAAGCTGCTTCTATGCCAAAACCCGTTTTTTATCGACAATCCAATGCGATCTACTTTTATGATAGGATCCAATCCGTGTTGGTTGGATACGATGGTAACGATGCTGTTGTCATGCCACTTGGCGGTAATAATTTCATCAGAAGCTTTCTAATATCTTTTTTCTTCGGTATTTCGACTTGTTCTTCCTCGTCATGTACACAATTTTCTCCAGAGACGGAAGTTCTATTTTGACATTATACTTGTGACCAAAACATGCGACTAAAAAATGAAAAATACTAGTGTCATTTTCGTCTCCACTATCTTCGTCAGTCACCACACCATCATCAGGAGGAAATAAAATAATACCGCCTGGGTCTTCTCCGGCGTGCAACTCCTCGGCAATCTCATCTAACGTCAACCTGTAATACGTAAATAAGCTCTAAAACAATATCACGACATAGTAATAAGACAAAATATAAACAACAGTCTTGTTATTACTTACAATGAATTCGGAACAATAAAGTTATTATAATGCCCAGTGTCACCTCCAGGTGACACGGCATATTTTCAGTGCTGTAGTGAAGATGCTATTAGTTATTTTTAGCATAAAATATATTTATATTATAGCTTATACATTCATTTATTATATATAATAAGAAAAAAAGCAATACTTACTGCCGGGACATTGTAATATCACTTTATACTTCAAGGAATCACACAAACTCTGACTACTTCAAGTACGCGCGAAACAACTAAACAAATTTGCTAAATATCGTAAGGTTAGCTTTGCCAAAAAAAAAACATGAATAGTTCAACTAATAAGCTTAGCTACAAACGTGGTAGAATTAAAAAATAAATTTTCATGTGGTAGAAAAAAAATAATTTGGAAAATCCAAAAGTGCACGCCTCATAATTTTTTTTAATAATTATTTATTAATTATTATTTTTGTTTATTTAATAACAATTAAACCACATCGAATCAGACCCTGAAAAATGAAAGGGTTCTATTCCTGAGCATACTCAAGCGTAAGAGAAAAAAAAAGACTCGATTAGTAAAGTATTTTGGTCGCTATCGTGTTAACAAGAAAAAGGATCCGCACATACAGACACACGGACGTCCAAAACAGAACTTTTTTAAACTGTTTTTTAACTAGTTTTAATAACAAAAATGACATCAAAAATATCATGAACGTTAAAAATAGTGTTTTTTCTTAATATGTGTGTGTATGTATTATCTTACAAGTGCAATGTATGATACATAAAGACATTTTAAGTTTGAAAAATCAGATGTTTTGCGCGAAGTGACAGTAGTACCCACCTCAACGCTTCGCTTATGAGGCGTGCAATATTAAACTACTGTCACCTACAGGTGACACTGGGAATTGAAGGGTTAAATACATAATTTTTTGTACCAACAAAATTTACTATCAATTGAGACACAAGGCGACTCCATGCAACCTCTGTTCTCCATGATACAGTAGGTATGCAGATAATGAGATAGGAAGCTGTGTAAACTGTTATATTGCCTCCGGTTATTACTGCAATATTATCTTGTCACAGAACAGAATTATTCCGCTAGTTTCCAAAGTAATGGAGCGGTATGGTGTACATTGTATGTATCATTTTGGTAACATAACTAATGCCTGTGGGTTTACTCACCTGGTCCCTGGGTAAAAAATAGCCTATGAGCAGTTAATATAGTCAATATCCTCACCATATTTCACACAGAAAATATTTCACAAATAAAAATATAAACGTGACGTATATTTTTGTGTAATTTTAAGCGACAGGTATACACAGAGAAAGAAAAATACAAGCTTAACGTTTAGATTCTATTCTTTTTTAATGACCAATATTCAGGCACAATAGTTAACTATGATGCCACTTGATATAGAATTTTGCTTTGAGTTACATACTAGCTTTCAGCCTGCGGCTTCGCCTACTTTGTTTAAATTAAAAAAAAATCATATAGGTATTAAAACCTTCCTCAAGAACTAGTCTATCTATAAAAAAATATCGTGCGTGCCGAGCACACGTGTCAGAAGTGAAACTTCTTTGGCAAGATTCTAACATAAAATCATCGCCTTAGGCCGGTTGCAGAGCTTCACCGACCGTCAGTGCGTACCATCGGTCCTGACAGTAGGTATGTTTGTGGTCCTGACGATACGCATCAACAATGTGTATGACTATGACACATACGTTTAGACAATACGCGTGCGTATGGTCGGTCTAGCTATGAACG
>CAJQZN010036962.1:26862-40114 GCA_907164685.1 Colias eurytheme | reverse complement strand
TGAAACTTGTTGGAACTTGTCGGCGCCGATCAGCGCTTATCGGCGCATGTTCATATATTTTCCTGCGCGGGTTACCAGCGCTTATAAGCGCCGATAAGCGCTTATAAGTTTCAAGCTTTCTTTCTGAATACGCTCTAAAACACTAAAAAGAGAGGGCGTGTATTGCACTGTGTTCGCATTGACATAATATTATAACAAAATTTCAGAATTAAAAAACAGCAAGGAAATTTGAATAACATCCCAATAAGTTAGGTTTTATATATAAAACCGGGAGAATTTAGAACTATGTCCAGATCTAAAGATAAAAAATACGATGTAAGATAAATAATATAGAATAATTAGCATTTTTTGTTTTTTATATAATGTTGGTGAGACTTGCCAATGCGAACCAAGCAAAAAAAAATCATCACGTAGTGCTTGCCACATTAAAAAATAAGTAGTGCCCCGCGTTACCGATTATATTAATTAATTTTTATTTATATAATTCTATAATATATCTATAATTACGCTGAAATATACACAACGCATGTCCGTGAGACCACAGCACTAAACTACATTCGATTTTAATGACACAGTAATAACGTCCATTTTCGTTTGAAACAACGCGCGCTTTCGACACTTTAGTTATTTTACACACGAGTTTTATAATAAAACACTAAGCGAATTTAATGATTATCGGGTAAATTAAACAATAATGTATGCACTTGACATGAAATCCAAGATGGCGGAAATTACACCAATTATAATTCTAGAGTGATTTATTTACAATTGTTCACACATGAATGAATAAATGAAAAACAATATGGCTGATGTTTTGCTTGCTAGATAGATGTTTAGTGGCAGGTGCGTACACTTTAGGCAATTTACACCAGGCAAGTGTGGGCACTAAGTTAAGTGTACAATTACTAAGATTTTTAAGTGACATGATATCTCAGTCTTAATTAAGTATAACTTTACAACTTTAGACACAATAGGTGAGTGTAATAATTATTTCAGATTAATAGCCAGTTTAATAACTTTCAAATATGATGTTTTAGCTTATCCAACAGTTAAAAGACGAAGAATGTATCAAAATACATGTCGAAGTATGAAATAAGCTATCCGTTACTTTATCAGGAAGTTGTGAAACTGGCCTTAAAACTATCTACTCTTTCTTAACGTTATTTTGTCCCCTTTTTAACTACCATGTATATCAAAATGTTACGAACATACAGCCAAATAAGAATATAATTATTAGTTCCTATATTTGTTATAACACTATTACCTAGTAGGTACTCATTAAGAAGCCTTATTGTCTAGTATCATGTATTATATACTTTATATCACGTACATTAAAGTTCATAATCGCGTGAACTACTTCTAGTATCATGAAATTTGTATTAAGTCGTAATACACAGTTCCACACTTGCCTAGAAGCCAAATTTTACAGAAATATAGTGTTGTAGCCCCTTGTATAGGTGGTAAGAATGGCGTATTTTAGTGCCATGCACACGTTATCATTGTTTAATCATTTTAGGTTTTATATGCGGTGATGGCAGTATGAATGGCAGAAAACTATGCAGTTGACATACTACTCGAGCTGACATACAAGAGCAACTATGGAGTTTCTTGCCGGTTCTTCTCCATAGATACTGCTTTCCGAATCGGTGGTAAATGTTAAAAATATGTATTGACGTTTCAAAAGTGCTTCTCGAAGAAGTCTAATTGAATAAATAAATGTTTGAGTTTTGAGTTTGACATATTGCCTAGTGCTTTGCATGAGCTTTCGCAGCTGCGCAAGTTTAGAGTGTGTTGTATTATAACTATATTCACAACACATCCCTGTTCACGAGTGGTGCGAGTCGGTACGTATGTTTACTTCCCACACAGGTGTTAGCTATACACACACACTATGTAGCACTAAGTCACGGCACATGCCACTAAGAAATTAGGGACTACACATTATGCAGCGGGTGTATATAGTTTGTACTAATGTTTACTTGGGGAATACATATTTAGTGACAGGTACAGGCTCGTCAGTGTGCGCTAGCTCACACTTGCTCACTGGTAAGCGTATGTAAGTTAGTACTTAGATATATACAGGGTGTAATCGTTAAGTGTGCACAGGCGATTATTCCGTAACTATTGTAGGTATCATAAAACTTTAAACTGATATCGAAAGCCCTTTACCTAATGAGTAAAATGACAGTAATAACTTTTTAAAAATAAAATGAGAAATATCTAAAAAAAATAACTTTAAACCCTCCCATCTCTGCAATAGTTACAGAATAATCGCTTGTGCACACGCACAACACTCTGCTTTGCCAACGCGCTCAGGGGCTACATACACATTTTTTGCCATTTCGCAACACCTGCCACTATACTATTAGAACCACCCTACAGGGTAGACCCTCTTCACCAATTACTGCTTGCACATCCTCAGCAGCGCCCTCTGTTTAGCCCTCACCACGCTCCTGTGCTGCGCCTGCGCATGCTCCCTGCGGCGCAGGCGCACGGGCGCGGCGGGTCAGCGGCGCAGTAACGCGGGCAGGTCCGCGAACGCACATGCTCCTAAAGATGCTCGGGCCATGCGCCGGAGCAGCTCGCGCGAGTGGGACACGCACGCCTCCACTGGGGACACCCAGCCCATGCCTTGGAACTCTGAAAACATATACAATTAGTTAAAAAAAAATTGGTCGTCTATAAAGTCGGTTTACTGGCGATAGCTGAACGTGACAACGTCCGATTGTGTTTCTTTGTCGCTCGTTCCGCGCTCTCGCTTGCACTTCAAGCCTTACATGGAACGCCTCAGAGCGAGGTAACGCCGCATGAGTCATGTTTTTACGTGCGTACAACCGGCTCTATCGAATTATAAGACGTTGTCACGTCAAAAGACGTGCCAGATAGAACGCGTACTTAGCGCGCGTAAAACGTAAAATTCGCTCCGAGAACGTGTTTCACCTAACAAAATTATTTCATTTATATAGAAGAAACAACGCACGTAAGCGTCCAAAAACGGTATAAAAGTTGCATTACACATGTATTTGGCCTGAAAATAATATACTAAAACACAAAAAGTAAATGACACATTTGAAACTTAAGCTTTCTGATATTACAACCAAACATGAATTGTTCTGTAAATTACTAAATAACACAATTCTATCAATTTTAGTCAATCGCAAAAATAATCTTATCAATAAGAACACTCACCGAGTATAGCAGAATTGAGTGCTTCACACACAGCCTCTCTACGCACTGGCTCCAGTTGCCAGCCCAGCGGGCTATCCCATGGATTGCTATACGCTAGAAGACTGAACGCGTCCTGTAAAATAATTTTTATAAATTTAAAAACTGTTTGAGACACAAACATTTATTTACGCAATTAGACTTATTTTACCACCAATTCAGAAAGCATTTCTATCCCTAAAAACCGGCAAGAAGCTTCGTTTCAAATTATAACATCAAAGTTAACACATTAATAGTGTTAACCCTATCAAATTTTACAATATTCTTAACTTAACATACTGAAAACTTTAATCAATAAATTAGACTTAGAGAATGGTTATAAATCGTCAAAATAAGTTAGAACATAGACCACCGGTTCGGAAATGAGTTTCTACAGAGAAAAGCCAACAAAAAACTACAGTTTCTCCTTTAAAATCATATTTAATTCATTCAACTAGAATTTTAGAAGTACTTTTAAATCATCACAATACAAAAGTAATTTAAAATTTATGATTTTACACTACATTTACATTCATCACTCACCTCTAACATGGACTTGTGATAGTGGTCCTGCGTCAGTTTCTGGCTCATCGCGTACAGTTCGCGCCCGAACGCCAGCATGCGCTCCACGGACGCGCGACACCCTTCCCCTTCTATACATTATTATATTTCATTTATTTTACATATTATATTGTGATATAAGAATATAACACCGCTTTGCACACTGCTTCTTTTGCTCAGCATTTTAGGCACACACTCATATAAGATTTAATGTTTAAAACGTTGTAAGACAAGGACGTAAACATACTTTTTCTCTATCATAATGATTTGAAGATAAGAATTGCACTTTGCAATACATGGAAATGGCCTGCTTTACAGTTTATTCCCGAAAATTTTACATTTGACTATAAATAGACATACACCCAACTCTCTTTCATACACTGTCCATTGCGAATAGCTGAAAGACTAGTATACACAGAACATATGATTCGCATACTTTGGATATCTCGTGATCACACACCACGAACATTAAACTGTTGCAGTTGGTTGCAAAAACTTTATTTGTCAAAAATCATTGTCAGTTATTTTATAATTATGCTGTCTTATGATTATCCAGAAATATTTTCTCGTTCTTTATCCAGTCACACCAATATGTATCCATCAGATAAAAGCTAACACTTATTCAAACTAAAAATATTTTCATATAGATATATGCGACTTGGTACTTTTCTACCATAGTAATTTTCCTGCCCTACCCATTGAAGAAACAGACATCACATCTGTTTGTTTATACTACCATATATCGTAACTATCATTAACCTATATAATAAACAATTTACTTACAATTTCACTAAAATTAGTACATACAACACTGTGAAGGACATTTGGAAAGTGACACGCGTGACGGAAGGTATATGAACATTTTGTGTCTCATGTATAGTAAATATATAAGGCATGCTATATAATTAATATATGCGTATCATGCGTGATATATATAGGTATATGTTGACCCATATGTATGATATATATAATAAATAAGGTAAACCATCCCATTTTACATCCAATTAGAATAAAGACAGTTAGAAATGAACATCTAAAACTATAGGAACTTAAAACCAAGTAAAAAAGGTAAGAGTTAGAATGAGCGACAAACGTAGCAAGTCTTGTGAAGTCCTGATTGCACAAAGGGTTGTTGGGTCGAGAGATGAAAGTCATGTAAATTTTGTAGATATTTTACAAAGTTCTTAAGATTTTGTGTAACCTAAGTCAAAACGTTTTGTAATGTATAAACTTAGTATTCATGGTAAACATTTGAGCAATATTTGATCAACAATATTGCTGGAAACGGAACTTTATTGAAACGTTGTCGTTCCTCATCAACTTTCCAACACATCACGCAGTGTTGTCAGCAACATGTTAATTAATCATGAAAACGAGGCTTTTTTAACACATATTTAAAATTTTCAATTGATTTTTTTATTTTATTTCAACTTTGTGTCTACGCTACTCAAATTTACCACCAATACGAGGCTTTAGACACTTCAAAAAACGTTTCTTTAGAAATTTTCTCAAACTTTTTTTCACCACTCGACCCCCAAAAGTGCTGAACCGAAACGGATGCATACGCACCGAGCCTGTGCGGCGACAGCAGCGCCGCGACGCACGCCGTGACGCCCGGCATGCCCTTCACCGGCTGCGGACCTACAACCACCACCCCGCTACCCTGAGCCACCGCTGAGCCAAAGGGCCACGAATAGGATACCCCTACGCTTTGCTTGTAACGTCAATACGTCTTGTATACGCTTTTTTACATTTTTACGTTTTAAACCATCTTTTTTTGAAACAAATAAATTTATGGACGAGTTTTCCTATTTAGATACAATTATTTGATTTTAAGTTTGTTTTTTTCAGTATTATAGTTTTGTAAGACCAATACGAATACGGAGAGGACTGTAATTAAATCGATACGAATATGGATTAGGATATATTTATATTTCAAACGAAACATTTTTTCAGAAGCAAAGGCATCTCGTTTCCCAATGTGTAACCAAATAAGAAAACTCGTTGGCAAATAATTTTAATGTGAAATTAAATTATGAATTTCTTCAATTATTTTTGACGTATTAACGTTAAAATATATCATATTACTTGACCGTCGTCCACACTCATACTATACTGTTTTAATACTTGAGTAGGCAAAAAATTTTTTTGAGGTGGAAGACACTCAATACCTAATCCGCAAAATTTATTTCATTCTTTTAAGCTCATGCCACTACACACAAATATAGTGTATACTGACATTTCATTATTTAAAATATCATCTTTACAATGCAAAAACACGATCGATTTTTTTTAATTATGTATTTAGTTTTTTTTAATTATGCTTATTTTGAAGTTGTACAATGACATGCCAGAAAATAAGCGTTTTTGGTACAGTTTTACTGTTAAACATTTATAACTCATCTATTAAAATGTATAAACTACGTATCAAACAAAACCCGACTCTATCACCCGCTAATAAAGCACAAATTCGATCGTGTTTCCCGTTTCCATACTTGACTCAATCATGCATACAACATAAGAAGCCCGGTGCTGTGCGCTATGTGTGAGCGGTGTATAACAAGCGGCTATATCATGCTGACGGTTTCTTATCTAAGAAAAATATTCCCATATTTCTTTTAATATTATTATTATAAAAAATTCCGGGTAGTTGGAAAAATGTCTGGAAAGAATCGTGATGGAAAAATTTGCTTTTTTTTGTAAAAACGGTTAGAATATATTTTAATTCTTTAACAATATTTCAATTTATAAGCATGTTAACAAAAAATAAACAAGCAAATACTTTTGTTGCAATTTTTTTTTGCGTAACATAAAACAAAATTGAAAATACGTAAAGTTCTTTATAAAACATAATGCAAATATTTTTCTTAGAATAACATTTCAATTATGATGCTGTGAAATCATTTTAATGTTTACCCTCATTCCGTTAATTCCATCTCTGTAAATATTTGAGACGTAGATATGTTTATCTAGATAACTTTTATCTAGGAACAAAATAAAACAATATGAGGTCTTTTATAAGCGTATTTCAAATTTACGAAGACAGATATTTTTCATTGTACTGTTAGAAATAACACGCGAGGCCGGGTTAAATGTTAGTTTGAATGTAATAAGAATGTACTGCGATTCTACACAGCTACCAAATTATGTAGGTAGTTGATAACAAATCGCAGCAAGTCAACGACTATTAGCAAAGTGAGGGTAGTTGGGTCGAACGTCGTATAAACAACGTCCGAGCCCCTACGCACGATTCGTATACATTTAACGTAGTATAACCATATATTCGCTTATTTTTAAAGCGACACAAGCTTTTCAAATATAACAAAAATATCACTAAATTCAATGTTTTTTTTTTACTTGGACTATCATCAATCAACTGTCAGCAAATATTTTATTCTACATTTAATTTATTCGAAATTTATTTGGCTGACTTCGTAAATTCGAGATATGCACTACTATTACCTGATTAGTGCTAAAAAAACTACTTAAAAATTGTCACCATATTCACTAGGCAACAAAATAAAACTATGAGATTTTATAACATTTTCAGCTAAGCAGTACACATTATTAATAGGAATTAATTGTGTGTTTTGCCTGACTTATACTTTCTCCTTCTTAATTTGTATAATTTTTGAATTTAGTTTTTACATTTGTCACCTAGTAACTACGTGCTATAAATAATTTTAAATCCTAATTTTTTGTCTCATCTATCTAATTTTTAATAAACAATAATATTATGGTGTGTTTCTTGATTATATTAAATTTTGTTATATCAATGGGATGGCATATTACACTAATATATTTAAAACACTTATAAATATAATATTTTAAAATAAATGATTATTAATATTATATTATGAGAAAATAAATTAACTAAAAAGCCACGAGCAAACAATATATAAAATGGATATAAATAATAATAAAAATAATATCGATGTATGAGTGATGTGTTGTGCAAATCATAAATAATATTTTTTTTATAATTATATAAAAATACGACTTAATATAAATATGTTTAGACTTAATTATATTAAATATTTATTATTATATTAAATAATTACGTAACAAACACACATTACATTTATTATTTCATATAGAAAATATTGTATTAATAATACTGTATAGTTAATTAAAAATAGAATTGCTGTATCACCATTCTTACAAGATATATTAGTAGTAATGATCCGTTATTATTTGTTTCGTTTCAAATTAAATTAATAATTTTAAAATATTTTAACCAATCATAAAACATTTAAAAACAGCGCAATTCCATCAAAGCGCTGCAAAATATATATCTTATAAATATATTATTATATTAAATATAATATAGGGCGGTTACATACCAGCGACACCGTTCGGCGAAGCGTGTGCCGGCGCCATGTCGACGTCACAGTTCGCGCGCGGTTCACCTTCCGCCATTTCTGAGACACCTGAAAATGTTATTGATCGATTAAAAATGAGTTTAAAACGATTCCGTCTCGAAGGACCATTTCATTGTAGTATTAAATTTTACCTAAGTAGTTAAAAATTATAAATTTTTGGAAGTTATAAATTTTTTTAAACGAATTGTAAAGTTTTATTAAGTACCTATATCGAATTATAACAGAATATTAATATACTGATAAAAATATAAAAACATGTTGAATTTGTGTGCAATCATATTTCACACGTGTTGTGCGTTTTTGAACGTATAACGATATGAATGTGTGCATCTAAGTGCATGTTTGTGTATGTGTGTGCATTTGTTAATGTGAACGTATGCATTTGTGCGTGCGTGTACGTGTTTCTTTTGTGTATGTGTGCGCTTATGTATCGTTGTACGAAACATATTATGATGCAGTGTAGTGCGATATATAGTGTAGTGTGATATAGTGTATTGAATATGTGCGTAGTGTGTTTGTGTCACTTACCATTAGTATGATGCAGGCCGTTGTGCGCGGCGTGCGGCGGCGGCGTTTGATCCGTCACACCTGACACATCCGTGACCCCCGTGACCCCTGTGACCCCCGTGACCCCCAGTGTCCCAGGGGTTGTGGGCTCGGCGGGTGCGGGTGAGTGCGCGCGTGACGTGTGCGATATGACGGACGTGGCAACGCCGTTCGCACCGCAAGTGCCTTCCGTGTCGCCGTCGCACATCTGTAAATGAGATATTATTTACTATTGACTAGATGACATGTACCCACTTTGCTGCACTCATGTTTAAGAATTTAGCTAAAAAAACCGACTGAATTTCGCATATTATATACTGAGTACGTGGCGAATTACCAACACATTCTTATTCCTTACTAAAACTAAAAAGAGAATTAGTATTGAGCAAAAATTTTAAACTACCTAGTTATCTGTGCTGCGCAATGATAATATATCAGTAATTAAGTAGATTTTCCTAAAATTAGATTGTCATTTCTGCTACTCGTTGATAACATCTTAAAAAAATTCGATTTTCCTATTTTTAAGTTTAAACGAAGTATAAACACATTTAAGGTGATTGCAACGATCTGTTCCCAGCCAATATCCCGCTAGATGGCGCTGAATTCTACATTTCTAGTTTATTTGAGTTTTTGCGTAATTGGAATAGTCATCAAACCTAGGAATAGTCATGGCGGTTACTGAATATTATATTTTATTGAAATATGTTATATCATTGCCTTAAAATCCACCCAATTCGGTAAAATTATGCGTTTTAACATCTGTCATTGCATACAGGGTCGTTTACACACACAGACGTATACAAAAATGATAAAGATTTAACTCTAGATGGCGTGAATGTAAAGCGCGTCACACACGGTGAAGATACTACCTATAATATTTTATCTAATCTAGTAATATTTTATATTACAGTATCTTAAGGTATCCGGTATCAGCGTTCTGACCATCATTTTTCTTTTTTCGCTGTAGAACCGCCATCCTGTTACAAATGACCCACAAAGGAGAATGACCACGGGTGGTATCGGTAAAATTTTAGTTGTGCCACGTATTCGTTATATTGTTAATTCCTATTTGTATTTATAATGATCATATGTATCAATATTAAGTCTTAATTAAACCGGATAAATTGAAATAATAGTAAAAGCACAGACTAATAATAATATACTACGTATGTAAAAGTAAAAGTTTTTCTTTTGAAACATGTATGAACTTTCGCATTAGTAGGAAGTAGGATTGTTATAAAAATAAAAGTTATATTTGTTGGCGTAAACTATTTTATTGTAATTTTGGGAAATAAATAATGTCAAAATTGATTACCTACAATAAAACGCAGTTTTATTTTATTACCTACATTACACTATTGTTTTTTTTTTATCAAAACATGTATTTGAAGTAGCAAATATGATATTATGCTGATCCAAGCATTTTCACTCAAAACTAATATCACTAATGATTTGTAAAAGTAAATTATTTCAAAATACATTTCATAACCAACAAGTAAGAATAATTATTCATACAACAACAAATCAAAAACACTATTTACTATGGAAAAAAAACCAGGAAGGTGAAAAACATATTTATGATTTCGATGCACTCGACTTTTAGTAAAATAATAGGTAAAAATATTATTATGGTTTTGATCACAGACATATCTGTGGTTTTGATTTTAGCTACTAGTATCAGAAAGCTGCGTGTTCAATGCACGTCGGGGTCCCACAACTGTGGAGGAAGGAAGGTAGAATACCTCCATCGAATAAGTGAAGTTTCTCGACATACTCGATTTGCCGGCCGGCCTCAATGAAGATTGTCCGAAAGTTGTATATGTGCTCTGTAACGAAAAAATTTCGCTAGCGCGATTCAGAGTGAGGTGTCGTACAATATACCTAATGAAGTTTTTCATCTTTTTATTTTACTGCAAATACAAAATAAAAATTAAACAATGGTAATGTAAATTCTAAACAAACTACTACCAAAATACAATTAGAACAAAAATCATTTGACTTGTTTATTTCACCCAGAGGCCAGAGGCGGCTCGTGACAAAATTGTATAGGTGTTCACTTGAAATAAAACATCGAAAATACAATAGCGTTCGGGATGATTTATTACAAAAAAATGAGCACCACATTTTATAAATGTCTATAGCACTAAAAATTACAAAGTACAGGCTATTTCAAAACGAATTCAATGACTAGGTATCAATAATTAGTAAATCACCGAATTTGCATTCGCGAGCGTAGGTATCCATAGTGTTTGTCACTGACGGTCACTGACCTCTATAACTTATAGTTATAGAGGTCAGTGGTGTTTGTTGTGTAAACATGTATGTATTTGAGTAGTTAGTAGCATATTATATTCTGAATTTCTGATCCATGCCTATTCACTCAAAACTAATAACACTAATGATTTGTAACAGTAAATTATTTCAATAGGTAGGTATTTGAACATTTCCCAACAAGACGTAAGAATAATTATTCGTAGGTATACAAGATACAATAACAAATCTAATACACTATTTATTATTTTATTATTTACTAGCGGTCCGCCCCGGCTTCGCCCGTGGTACATGTTTACGTTTTCTCTCCATAAGAAGTAATAGCTAGAGAGCTAGCGCAAAGCTACCTGTATGTATTTGACCAGACCTGGATTTTTGTGTGTTGATTCCCCTATACCTACTATACATGAGATGAGGAGTCACTAAGCCCAGAGTGGTGGACGGGGCGCGCGCTTAGGTAAGACAGGTGGAAATTTTTGGCGAACTTTGAAACCATTTGACCACGTCTGCCATTTTGATATTTGAAAATAGATTATTATTACTATCGGAAAATAACAATGGCAGACCATTATCACGCGGATAACATTCTGGCAGACACTTATGAAAGTGCTGAAAAAAATACAATTTTGAAAGTATTTGACCAGATCTGCCATTCATATATTTTATTTATTAGGGTCTTAAAAACTTATTTTCGAAACGGCAGACATTTTCATTGCGTACAGACTTCAGCAGACAACAAAACTTTACAGACTTCAGCAGTCAACAAGACTTAGCTTCTACATGGTCAGATGTATATATGTATTACGTTCCCTGACCTTACATCAATGATTTACTTTATTAATGTTTTTATGGTCATTTACATTTAATTTTGAAAACTATGGAATAAAATTTATAAATTTGATGATACAAAACTAAATATACATTTGTAAAGAATCTCAAATATAAAGTTGTGTTGCAAATAACAAATCATCATTTAAATATTTAGTTTATTTCTTTATTTAAGAAACAATTAACAATTACAAAACAACATAAAAAAACACGCATGCATTTATTGAAATGTTCATTCATCATCACTATCGTATGGCGTTGTGTGACTCGTCTTCATAATCCATTGAATCGGATTCTGTAAAAGTAAAACGTAAATTATATAATAAAAGAAATGAGTCATTATAAACTTACCTAGTAAGGCAATGCCTTTGATGTCGCACGATGCCGCCGCGCCGCCAGTGTAGGTACTTCTGCTGCTACATGAAAATATGCTAGGGTTGCAACAAATGGGAAATAAAACAATTGTGATTATTACTATTATGATGTAATCATTTATTCATATTATGTACATTCAAAACAATTGCTATTATTAAATCTGATGTAATTATTTTTTCATAAATATATAATTATTATTAATTACATAATATATTGCACTGTGAAATATTTACGTATCACTTTATTTTTGATGTTCTTAATTGTCTTTTATAAAATTTAAGTGACGCATTCGCATTGGGATCAACAATCCGATAAGAAAAGAATGGAGACAACATATACATAGCTTTGATTTCAATTCTACAGATACAAAATATACAATCTATCTAAAATGATACAACGGATGTTTCCTGCGTTTTCTCGTCAAAATACTGAAACAACGTAATTATTGTATAGTAGTTGGGCGTGAAAGTAAAAAAACAAATGAAAAGTGTTTTCCATATGATTATTTATTAAATTTACGCGATTAAGAATAATTTCAACGATACAATTTAGTAACCGAGAATTCAGAGGATTAAAGAAAATACCTGCCTGATCATTTTATCAAACTCTAAAAGAATTATGGTTATTTCGCATCACTCGGTTTATTAGTTTGGTAATAATTATTAAAGGTAGTTACAACCCTAGCCATTGAGTCGAACGGTAGGCAACACAATATCGACTTTGTGCGGGTACATATGGTACATTTCTTCTTGCTGTGAAGCGTAATTATTATTATTAAGATTTTTTAGGCTATTTTGAATCAGCTGTTCTAATTTAATTCTAGAAATTTATTAAAACGTGATTTTTTTAAAAGTATATTATGAGTTTATAAATACCTCAACCAATAGTTATTGTGTCCTATCCTCATTTCTTTATATCTTGGTAGTTAACTAAAGTGTTAAATTTACATAACCTCAACAACAACATTTACACTGCCACTGCACTAAAACTAAACTAACTAGCTCTCTAGCTATAAGAACCATCCTCGTACTTCAAGGGATATAATAAAAAAAGAATTATCGAAATCGGTTCAGCCGTTCTCGAGT
>CAJQZN010036962.1:2202-26852 GCA_907164685.1 Colias eurytheme | reverse complement strand
GTTATGCGCTTACCAACACATTTTGCGATTCATTTTTATATATAAGAAGATAAGATTATGTGAAAATAACCAGGAAGGTGAAAAACATATTTACGAAAACATAGTAACATAATATGGCTGTCGCTACAATAATTATATTTCAATTTTATCTTTTTATACCTAGTAGAACTGGCCGACGAATAAAAAAAATCGTATTAGAATAAATACAATAAATTACGGAACAAAAAAAGGATTGTAACTGAATTAGGTATGTTTGTTTCTGGGCGCACCGTTTTCGACGACGCGACGCGCGACGTAAGCGTATAGGTATAGGTACCTACTTTGCTAAAACAAACTAATAAAATTGTGTGTCTGTCTGAAAATTCGGAAAAGCATATTTTGCAAGTTTGTAATTACTTTGATAGTTTACCGATTTATAATAATTGTAATTGTAATTGTATAATATATAATTTGCAATGTGGTGAAATTTCATAAAAATCACGGGCCAATTTTTTGTTTTGAATCCCACCGAAAATATAATTGCGTTATTAGAATAATTAATTACTATACCTACCCACGATCAATTATTACAATATAGTCTCAAATGCATACTAGAGAAATATTGCAATTTGATTCAATTAAAATGCATAGCATACAAAAATAAATTCACAACACAAGAAATTCCGCGCGCAAATCATAGCGCGTGTCAATGAAATCAAGAATGTTTTATATCAAGCCGACGCGACGCGACGCGGACGACGACGCGACGCCGAACAAAAGTACCTACGACGGACGACCACGCTTCGAGTTGCCAAACAACATGAGTAATAAATTGTTTACAAAAAAAACAAGTTTTCCATTTTTCTGTATGAGTAGACAGAACTTCAAAACGCCACCTGCTACGGTTTATATTATGAACGATTGTTATAAAAATAAAAGTTATATTTGTTGGTGTAAACTATTTTATTGATCAATAATTTTGGAATTTAAAATTGTCAACATTGATTACAATAAAACGCAGTTTTATTTTATTACACTATTGTTTTTTTTATCAAAACATGTATTTGAAGTACCATATAATATTATGCTGATCCAAGCATTTTCACTCAAAACTTATATCACTAATGATTTGTAAAAGTAAATTATTTCAATATACATTTCATAACCAACATGTAAGAATAATTATTATTATTCCTACCTACAACAACAAACCTAAAACACTATTTACTATGGGAAAATAACCAGGAAGGTGAAAAACATATTATTATTTACGATTTCGACGCACTCGACTTTTAGTAAAATATAGTAGGGAAACATAATATTATGGTTTTGATTTTTGCTACTAGTATAAGAAAACTGCGTGTTCAAACTACTTGTTTGTCTGTCTGAAAATTCGGAAGTACTTTGGTAGTTTACCGATTTATAATAATATTGTATATATCGTTGTTTAAAAAATATTCAATCACAATAAAATATGATATATGTACTGATTTATCACTGGTTTCAGTGATGAACTGATGAGTCAATTATAGCCACTATACTTTCGTCATACGTGTGTATGATTGATGTGATTTGCAACGTGGTGATATTTCAGAAAAATCACGGGTCAAATTGTCCCACCGAAAATATAACTGCGTTATAAGAATAACTATACCTACGATAAATTATACATAATACAATATAGTATGATATAGTCTCAAATGCATACTAGTGAAATATTTTATTTGAATCAATAAAATAAAAAAATAAATAAAAAATAATAATAATACAAAAATAAATTCACAACACAAGAAAATCCGCGCGCAAATCAGAGCGCGTGACAATGAAATCAAGAACTTTCGAGCCGACGCGGACGACGAAGGAGCCTAACAAAAGTACCTACAATCATAGGCGACTCGTGACAAAATTGTATGGCCGTGTTCACTTGAAATAAAACAACGAAAATAGGTACCTACAATAGCGTTAGCAGTACAAAAAAAATGAGCACCACATTATAAATGTCTATTTATACACTAAAAATTATAGAGTATTTCAAAACGAATTCAATTATTATTTAGCAATAATTAGAAAATCCCCGAATTTGCATTCGTGATCGTATTCATAGTGTTTGTCTACACTAATATTATAAAGAGGAAAACTTTGTTTGTTTGTTTGATTGTAATGAATAGGCTCATAAACTACTGGACATTTTACCAATGTTTGCAAGTTTGTGATTACTTTGATAGTTTACCGATTTATAATAATTGTATACTTATATCATTGTTTAAAAATATTCAAACACAATATGATATAGGTACTGATTTATCACTGGTTTCAGTGATGAACTGATGAGTCAATGTTAGCCACAATACTAATCACTTTCGTCATACATGTGTATGAACTATGATTGATGTGATTTGCAATGTGGTGAAATTTCATAAAAATCACGGGCCAATTTTTTGTTTTGAATCCCACCGAAAATACATATATTACTAATTGCGTTATTAGAATAATTAATTACTATACCCACGATCAATTATTACAATTTACAATATAGTCTCAAATGCATACTAGAGAAACATTGCAATTTGAATCAATTAAAATGCATAGCATACAAAAATAAATTCACAACACAAGAAATTCCGCGCGCAAATCATAGCGCGTGTCAATGAAATCAAGAATGTAATTTTATATCAAGCCGACGAGCGACGACGCCGAACTAAAGTACCTACAGTACCATTTACCTTCAGTGTACAATACAGTTTACAGACCTACGACGGACGAACAATAATGAGTAATAAATAAAAAAAACATAGTTTCTAAGGTCATTAGTTTTATTTTATTTTATTGTTATTTTCTTTGAACGATTGGAAATGAAATTACTCAATTTTTACACAGAACTTTGATTTATTAGAATTATGCTCATTATGCATAAGATAACGAACGCGAATGCACGACATCTAGCGCGTCAATGTCTAAACATCGCCTTTCGTTTAGACATTGACGCGCTAGATCTGTAATAAGTATATAGTCTATGCGCTAGATGTCGTGCTTTATGTCGTGTTTCGCTTGGCAAAAGTCACGCACACTACTGTAGAAGTGTCAAATTTTTCCGGTATTTTACTGTTGTTTTTCTAAGTAAATATTGTAAATTATTGATTAAAAAGGTCGAACGCGCACACATTTCATTATAGAGAAGTGATAAAATGATTAGTTTTAAAGAAATAGTGTCTGTGTTAAGTGTTTAGAGGTAATCAAAAATGTATGGAGGGACGGTCGGAACATCAACCTTAACATGGATTTTCTCCTTAATTTTTCCTATAAGTTGATTTTCCTTTTTAACCCGTGACGCGTCCTATGTACAGACGGTTAATCGTAACTCAAAATGGTACTGTAGCGTCCTGCGTAACAACGACTGTTCATAACGCGGCCAATGACTTTGAAGGTCACCTGTAGTTCTTACAAGTGAATGTTTCCAGTATAAAAAATATTTCTCTATGCCTTAAACATTTATAATTCGAATCGACACGACTCCGAGACAGGCAATAGAGACCAAAACCACAAAATAAAAAAAAAAAGTGAATCATTGATTGAGTTGCGTCATCGGCCATAGTTTGTGACATTTGTCTTGTTCAACGAATATTTGGATTGTGAATTATGCCGAGAGGAATAATTAGATGAGTGATAATTGAGACGTATATTACTGGAAATTTTACGTAGAATACGTTTATGATATTGGTTTTAGGGATATTTGAAGAATACTCAGTGAAAAAGTGTCTCAACTTTTCAGTGCGGAAGACGCAAAATGGCGCTTTTTTTCTTGTTTGTGAATAATGGAGATTTGTTATTATTCATAGTGAAATACGTTGTGTTAAATGTGTGAAAATATAAGTGAATGTATTTGGCAATCGTGTAGTGATATGAAAACGTGAATATGAATGATCATTTGATGACTCAGCATTATCATGTAAGTGTTAGTATGTAAGCAATTAAAATTAAAACAAAAGAAAATCAATTTTTTATAATTTTATAGAAAAAATATATCGTCATGATTACATTTTTATGCTATAACTAGTTTCTTCCTCTTTCCAAAAATATATCATACATGGCATATAATTATAGAACAATAGGGTAAATAAAATTTTCAAACTCGGTAGTCATAAAAAAGCTAGATTTCGTGAACTCCCTTGACACTATCGGGATCGGTGCCGGCTGTGCGCCGGACGCGTCACGGGTTAAAGCAAGTTTAAACTCATTAAACATGTATTTTTTTTTTTCTATTCTCCCTAGAAGTGGAACATGGAATTTCTTCCTTCTTTCCCCTATATCCCCCTCACCTCGGAGTCGGTCCCGTTGACCATCTCGACGAACTGGCGGCACTTGAGCAGGAACAGCAGGTCGGGGTCTCTCTCCAGCAGGCCCGGGTACAGGCGCCGCGCCAGCTCCACCGCCTCGCCCACGCGCCCGCCCAGCACCAGCATCGATATCCCTAAGCGATATCGTGTACGATATATAGGTAGATATACAGGCTATAAGAGCGAGCGCGCACGAGCAACTTTGTCTCCGCAACTATTTTGTCTCTCCCATCAATTTGTATGGGGAGTTGCGTCGCTACGTGCGCGCACTTTCATACTAGCCCATGGGTGGAGAGATAAAATAGTTGCGGAGACAAAGTTGCTCGTGCGCGCTCGCTCTAACATGGGTCAGACAAGCTTCGATATCCCTGCACGGATAATGTAAAATGCGATATACAGGGTGTAATCGTTAAGTGTGCACAGGCGATTTTTCCGTAAGTATTACAGATAACAAAAAACTTTAAACTGATATCGAAAGTACTTAACCTAATGAGTAAAATGGCCGTAATAAATTTTTAAAAATAAATCGAGAAATATCAAAAAAATTATCTTTAAATCCTCCCATACATTAAGTATGAAATATGAATATCCCATATACATTTAATATATGGTTTTCTGCTTTAATTACTTCGCAAATTTGAAGTGGCATTTCCACGCTTTTTCTGGACATGTTCACGCATTTTCCAGATATTTTCCAGGCATTTCCCAGGCATTTTCCGGACATTTTCCGGAGATTTTCCAGGCATTTTCCACGCTTTTTCCGGACAGTTCCACGCATTTTCCGGGTATTTTCCAGACATTTCCCAGGCATTTTCCGATTATTTTCCGGGAATTTCCCAGGCATTTTCCGGGGATTTTCCAGGCATTTTCCACGCTTTTTCCGGACATTTTCACACATTTTCCGGAAATTTTCACGCATTTTCCGGATATTTTCCGGGAATTTTCCGGGCCTACCAGGCATTTTCCGGGGATTTTCCAGGCATTTTCCACGTTTTTTCCGGACATTTTCACGCATTTTCCAGATATTTTCCAGGCATTTCCCAGGCATTTTCCGGACAATTTCCGGACATTTCCCGGGGGTTTTCCACGCGTTTTCCGGACAGTTCCACGCATTTTCCGGATATGTTCCAGACATTTTTCAGGCATTTTCCGGACATTTCCCTGACATTTTTCGGGGATTTTCCAGGCATTTTCCACGCTTTTTCCGGATAGTTCCACGCATTTTCCGGATATTTTCCAGACATTTCCCAGGCATTTTCCGGGAATTTCCCAGGCATTTTCCGGGGATTTTCCAAGCATTTCCCAGACATTTTCCGGACATTTCCCTGAATTTTCCCGGCATTATTCGGGGATTTTCCGGGAATTTTCCAGGTGTTTTCCAGACATTTTCCGGATATTTTCCGGGTCTTTTCACGTGCATTTCCCAGGCATTTTCCCGAATATTTTCACGCATTTCCCGGCTATTTTCCGGAAATCCGGGGCATTTTCCGGGAAAATAATGGGAGATATCAAAAAACTTTAAACTGATATCGAAAGTACTTAACCTAATGAGTAAAATGGCCGTAGTAAATTTTTAAAAATAAAACGAGAAATATCTAAAAAATTAACTGGAAACCCTCCCATACATTTAGTATGAGATACGAATATCCCATGTACATTGAATATGAAAGATTTTAGCTTTTTCTTTCCTTTTTTTTATTTTCTGTAATTCTGAATCATTGTAATCAGTTCAGTAGTATTTACGTGAAAGCGTAACAAACATACACACACACACACATTTATAATATTAGTAGTATTATGTTATACTCACGTTGTCGATTCTTAATAGACGCGATGTCCTCATGCACGCGCTCGCCGGTCGCGCGCGAGAAGGCCTGCGCCGTGCTGCAGTACCCGTGGTGCACCAGGTATGTGGATACCATTCTGGGGAACACACGGGTTTATGGGGTTATTATTTATTTATACTAGGTACCTTACAGCTAAACATACATTAAATTGAACATTTTACAATTCTATACGCCAATTACAAGGTTATTTTTAACACTTTTAAAGTTTAATTATATTAAAGTAGATATACAGCACACATAATTGGTAATGTTTAAAATGAAACTTGATGAACTCGGTCGTTAACTGCTCGAGCTGTTGCTACAAACCGCGCAGTTGACGACTTGAAGCGGTCGCCACGGCTCGAGTAGTGAATAAATGTTTACAATTCACCGCGCGGTCGCGGCTTCAAGCCGTCGGTCTCAACTGCTTGAAGCGGTCCGTGTACGGCCGCCCTTAAATACATTGATACAAATTGTAGGCAAACCTGCCCACCTGTGCAACACCTGCTGCCACTGCCCCTGCCCGTCGGGCAGCGGGAACTCGTCTATCGCGAGCCGCGTCCTCGCGCGCAGCTCACGCAGCATGTCCTCGATGTCGAACACGAACGGCTGCTGCCCGAAGTTGGCGTCCACCACCTCGCCCGGCGTCTGCAGCCCCACCGTGGGGTACAGGTTCGGCTGGGGGGGGGGGACAATTCAGTTAGATATACTTTTATTTGGCACTTAAATTCAGTAACGAAGAAAATTTGAATACAAACATCCTACAGTAACATATATTCTTATTGAAAGAGGAGCATTTATTCGTACCGAAAACCTATAACTATAGTATGATAACAAGAATAAGTAACAAGTTAAAATTATTAATTCTCAATCTAAAGTGAATAAAAAATATGTCCTCAAATTCTAAATGTATTTAACATGTAGGTAAACACACGTACATGCTTGCGTACACGCACCGTGTCTTTTTGTTCTTTGCAAATCTACGTTAGAAATAACTGTTACATTAAAATTCTTTCGTTCCTGTACGTTACATACAAGTATGTATATGTAAAACAGAGGCTTTCTTTGTTTTCCATCATATTCTGTTCTATACTATTTCTTGCCATAGCAGTTTCTGACAATGTAAATACAATAGAAAAATCCACGTACCGGCAGCCCTCTAAAAGCGATGCCCAAGTGGTGTCCGTTCTTCGTATAGAAGCACGTGTTATCCACAAGGTTGACACCGCACCCGATGACGTCACCGGTGGTGAAGGTCGGCCCGTACGGCTGCCCCGTGCCCGACGAGCAGAACGAGTGCCCGTCGTCGCCGTGGTAACCGTACGAGTGTTTGTCCCACCCTGCAATACGAAAGATTCGCTAGATGGAACACTAAATGGTCCGGAGGAAAAAGTACTTGATGATGCTGAATACCAGCTTGACACTGTACAGAAAACTGGTTTCAAATAGACTATCGAAGATATAGATCAGGAAGTGTCTGATTATATCCCTGATAGCCGGTTTGAAAAGCTTTAAGTCAATTTTAAATACATAATTATTCGTCACTTTATCTGAAGCATAAGCAGAACATATCTAAAAATGTGAACCCGGTCAAACTTCCAAAATATGAAACAAATAGGCCTACACATAAAAGATATAAAATACCAGAGAAATAAAACACTAAAATTTCCGTAGAAGATAGTAGTTAACACTAAAATTTCCGTAGAGCAGACGTACCTACGTGTTACGAAATATCAGCTAACGTATCAACAGATTTTTTTGACTAGACGTAAGAAATACTAAATACCAATATAAATAGCGAATACGACACTAAAAGATCCTAAGAAATATTCATTACACAGAAGAGAAACGAATGACAAGCTAAATGCATTTAACTTACAACTTAAGGGAGCAAAAAGTATCGATACCTATCACGCGTATAAGGAACTACCATGTGCAGTCGCTGATGCATAATGCATTGTGAGAATTGCTTGGAGCGATATCGTTTGAATGCAGTTTAGATAAAATGCTAGAACTACTGCGCTTTGAAATGTTTACCGTAATTTAGGGCCGATTTTTCAATCCCGAGATAAACAGTCCCCTCGAATAGATTTATTCAATCATTTATCTAACTCATAACGGCTCGCCTATTTTTCAATCGTGATTTATTTGATGAATAACTCAAATAACGTAGTTATTCGATAGATAAGTCCTATTCGTCTATTGAAAAATTGAATATTTTGTTAACTGAAGAATAAAGTCTATCTAGCTGTTTATCTGGGCATTGAAAAATCGGCCCTTAATCTAAAGACTTCGTAGTAAAATAGCAAAACTTCATCGTAAAGCTTTTTCATTTAAACCTATAAGTTTTAACATCATCAATAAACTAATTTGCGTATTACTCTGTTTCTCTTCTTAAGTACAACTCTTTACTTACACAAATCTTCAACATCAAAAAATCTACCCGTACAATCTACACTACCATACCTATACCCATCCTACCTACCACCTACCACCTACCACCTACAACCTACCACCTACCACCTACCACTTAATCGCTGCCAAAGCAGACCTTACTTGCTAGTACACACCAGGCAGTCTGTTCATGTTGACGCCGTGAGCCGACAGCCCGATGCCCATGTAGCCATCCCGGCCCTTGGAGACGATCCGGACCTCAAAATAGTACAGACCGCAAGCCGCCGGTATCGGGTGGGTCGCGCGCACGCTCGCTGCGTCCTTGTGAGTTTTGCCATGTCCTGGAAAACAAAAAAGAAAATATAAGACATCTCATTACTATAATCGAACATGCTTTGGGACAAATTGGACCAGAACGTTCCAGAGGAGCTACTTCAACCCTTATTGAGGATAACCGCTTCGACAGGTTCATTAATAACTCTGTGCCAGAAAAGGAAATGACTTTTAAATGTAGTAATTAAAGATTTACTCTCACAGCTTTTACTTTATTTAGAGTATGTAGATCAAAACATTGTCCAATAGGCAATATTATACATCAAAGTCATTTCTCAAGTGCAATCATAATATTTAAGAATTGTTGGAAAATATTTTTAAATCGCTTTGATTGCAACAGCATCGCATATAACGGTTACCAACTAGAAATTACGATCGATGCCAAAATAGTTAACTCAATTCAGCAGGCAACAATAATTGCTACTTAACCAATTTAAATTGCAATAAAGGAAACTGTAAGCCGCTTTCAATTAAGAGGCAATTGTTTACGATAGATGCCAGAAACCACCCATGAACAATGAGCTATTCTTATAGTCATAAAATAAAAAGTGAAATGCAAAAAAGTTTTAAAGTTTACCGTCGATTAAGGAAAAAAAATACTGAACTGCAAATGAAAACTTTTTATTTAATCGCAAAAAAAGAAGACCACCTATACTATTCTATACTTAGTAATGCATGATACTTAAAATTCATACAAAAACTGTACTCAGCCGAGCAAAGCATCTAATAATAAAATTAAAAAAAGCGCAAAAGCGGAACGTTAAGGCAAATATTCACAATCCTACTCATACAGTCACCTATGAATAAAGAATATGGAATAAATGTACTGTTATTTTATAGAGTTTCAGCGATAACAACATTGTGGATATCCCGTTATAATGCTATATACGACGTCAGATCGTGCGGTAAATTTATCTGCGCGGTTTCCTTATTCCATTGTCTGAGATTATGATACGTAGATGTATTCCTGCTCATCTCAGAACAGTTTCCATAGTTTACAGCTCTCATTACGCAAATCAAGGATTCGAATATACTAGATGTAAACAAATTTTGAAGTCCGGCCAAGTACGAAGCCATTCTAGCAAGGTCGACAGTGTTAATGACCTTACACGAACATCGTAATCTAAAGGCAAGGTGGCTCCGTGAACTTTTGATTGGATCATATGCGCAGTGACATGTATGTACTTGGGTACTATGTCAAAATGTACCACGCGAATCTTTATTAGGAAGCGTCTCGAAATAAAGCGATCATTCACATGTGGGTGACACGAGTGCAACATTTCGACATTCACTTCAAAAACATATATCAACCTAGATCATAAATATCAATTATAATTTCCGCTCAAATCTCGTGGTAGTAAATTTTGAGTATAAAATTTACTTTTCCCAAAGCAACATCTATTCCGCACGTGTTATGCCAAATAAAAATAGCCATCGTAGATAGTGAGACGGCAACTCGCGAGCACCGTGAATACGTTACAATTCCAAATGAAAACAAACATAAACGTTGCTAATAACAATACAATAAAGCTCAAATTCAAGAAGAACGCGTGTTGGTAAACATTATCAGCGTATCAAGGTCGGCCGTAGTAAAAACTGCGTAAAATGTTACCACGCAAATAACGATTGCTTGACAACTATACACAGCTGTTGTTTTGCTCACGAACTATGTGTTTTTACCGTGTAATACTAACACAACTATGGTTGAATTGTCGAGATAATTATAATCATTACGCCGTGTAATCAGCCAAATAAAAAACTTTATAACATTGATTCTTAAGTTATTGGCAGATACAACTGACCTGAATGTACCTACATTCAAAATAATGCTTAAAATCGGTCCAATTAGGGGTGAATACGGTGCGTCACAAATCACGTCTGGTATCCTGCCTTCTCGAAGTATGAGTTATATCAACGGCACACGAGCACTGCGTCTCACGCGCAGGTTAACAACCCCGTGTTTACATTCGCAGCCGAGATAATGGAGATCGTGAAGATCAACTCTTGCGCTCACTGAGCCGTACGAAATGACGAAAATATGGTGCAGAATTGATTCCTTAAGACTTTTTCACTTCATCGTTTAATTCCAAAATAATCGATTATATTTGAACCTTTTAGATTATTCAGACAATTTATTAATAATATGCGCACTGGCAAATAAGATTTATGTGAAGTTTCTTTCCTACAGGGACAAGGAATATAATTTCTCTGGAGCAAACCGGAATCCCCGGCGTAGTGTGTCGGTTTACAATATCTACGCTATAGCCATTTGCATGTGAATTGGCAAACACTTCATTTTATTCAATTATGGTTCCCGGTTTACTTCAGGGAGATGCAATACACCCACATACATAATATCCTTTAACCATAATACAATTACTCTGAAGGATGGACAGAAAACGATATTATGTTCATTGAACTTGTATTTATTATATTTGGAAAGTCCTTAACATTAACTCATCAATAAATGTAAGTTTTACAAAAAAATAAACTCGCAACGGAAAAATTTCGCCAATGAGTCTATAGACCAATCAAGTAGTTCAACTAGTTTACGAACTAGGTAAAAACTTTCGCTAAATACTTCCAACAAATGTGTTCACTTTTCCAAACATTGACATAATTTTTATTATCTAGTAAATACCCTATTAAGTACAATATCACAAATTCACAAATCATATTGATAAAAGGACAATACTTGTCGTATGATAATTAACTCACGCTTAACATAATATGTCTGACAATTGTCTTTATCACTGCGGCCCTTTTATCTTCCATTTCATCGTAAATTAATCTAATTGCAATTAGCATTTGCATGTTCCTTTATTCTTATTAAACTGATAGTTAACTTATTATCATTGTCCTTGTCGGTGGTAAATGGTAAAACTATGTTAAAACGATCGAAGAAGTCTAATTATTGAATATATCTACAAATGTTTGAGTTTGAGTCAAAGATCCTTCAAGCCCTTTGCTAAACATAGTTTTGGTTCCTGTGGTCAAAACTTTAACTAAACGACGTAATCGTTAATAAATTTAATCATTGCTGTTATTGTTGTTATATTTAAAGTTTCTTAGAATAAGCTTACGATAATCCGCGATACAATACCCTCGAAGGATCAATATTCGATAGTAATCAATAGTACGCTTGGTACATGCGTATTGAAATCACTTTTACATCAGGTTATTGAGATTGGGTCACCTGTGAAAATTTATGCTCTGCTAATGTAATCCTTAATTTGACTGTCCTTTATTAACTTGTCATCCAAATAGGTACCTAATACTGTATAATAATAGAGGCGAAAGAAGAAAGTTTTGAGTCCTATGAAGACAAAAAAATTTCAAAAAATACTTTTTGGACAGTTTTATTATAAGGATAGGTATTTTACCCTAGGTGATAGGTATAGTACGTTACTAAGGACACCTGTACACCATCAGGGCGGGTCTGATATTTAGATAAAGGCAAGTATTGATTGCCAACGCCAAGTGAATGCGTGGCACAAAATGCAACAGGAATATATTTACAGGCTTTACAGATCATAGATAAGCAAGCCTATCTTTAATTGAAACATGTATACTGTACCAATTGCAAAACTTCTGTACTAATATTATAAAACTGAAGAGTGTGTGCTTGCTTAAACGAGCTAATCTCAGGAACCACGGGTAATAATAAAAAAAAAAATATTAACTGTTAGATAGTCCATTTACCGAGGGAAACTATAGGCCATATATCATGCTAAGAGCAATAGAAGCTGAGCAATGCGGATAAAACCGCAAAGCATACCTAGTACAATATCAAAAAAGTCTACATCACAAAAAGACAAAACTATTCATCTCGTAAAAAGTAAAAAGGATTATTTTCTTTTGGAATTGAAATTTTGTCTTTTTTCTATGCAATGATAAAGGCAGCAAATCTAATAAAATGTAATTCAATAGCTATTCACAGATTGACGACTAATTAAGCTTGACTCGTGTTTAAATAAACATTTAGTTGCAATAAGTTCATGCTATAATGCGGTTGTGGAGTGCAGTAATTATACACAAAGCATATGATCTTATGCAATGTATTATATTGCTTCAGGGTCGAATGTAACGAATACAGCATCATCTCATATGTTTGAATGTGTAACTTCCGATTTATATAAGGTCTACACTTATTTATTTAAATCTGAAATTATTATCTTTAATTGAACACTAATGGAATCCAATCATGGCGTATTATTGACTAAACAGGCAAGAGTCTGCAAATTTAATTACAATGAATTATGAAATAAACTAAATTGTTGCTCCTCGAGAGATCTTGTCTGTGTCTGTGTCTTGAGAATTTAATTATAATATCATCTACGTAACTATAAGTACCATAATCTTCACATTTGTAAAAGGGAACTATACCATCTTGTAGCAGATATAATTCAACAAATCACATAGTCACTCCTACCCACATAAAATTTCTCTAAATTGTATGTCTTTCTCTTGATCATGCATAAGTATTATGGCACCATACGTGCATCTTGATGCAACTGTAACACAACATCGAATTACAAATGAACATCTACATAAAGTTGATCTAAATCGTCCGTATATTTCACATCATGCATTAGTATGAAATTAGCGTCTGCTCGATGCTCACCTGCAACCGTTACCATAGCAACCGAATCACCTTCGGCGGCCATTGATGCACGCTTACATTAACAGAACGGCTTTTACGACGTCGTTTCAACAAAATGTTAAACTGCAAATACCTTTGACTCGAAAACTACATCCAATTAGGTCGTGTTTCAATTGACCATTCATTAACACTTTAAAGTATTCATAAAATTCAATGCAATTTTGTTCGAATAAAGTTTGAATGCTGTAGCTTGTATGTCAAGTTTAAATACTTTAATTGAAAACGAAAGTTATAAAGAAAGACCAGATTTTTTCCTCATTAAATATGCTACTTTAACAAATTCGCTCCAAAGATAAAAACGTACGTTTCTGCCATAGCACCGATCAATTTTGAAGTACTAAGACAATTATAGGTATAAAATATTAAATCTAAACGAAAACCGCCAATCGTCAAGGGAGTAGCTAGATAGCTAGCTCGTAATAATTTACCGCATCTGCACCGCATCGTTATTAATCTCTTTATTTGCTGCAATGAACAGTAACACTGACTCACTGTTGCAGACTAAATCTGTGGTTTATTTGCCGGCTGTTTTAAAAGATGGAAAACAAATAGTGATGACTGAAGAAGAAGAAGAAGTGTCTTTACTAAATTCATAAATATCAAACCAAGATTTCTTAATGTAGGATTACCATCAGACCAGTGTGGAAGAGTGACAGCGCTATAGGTCGTCTAGCATCATCACTTTCTCACACAGGAAACAATACTGCTATAAGACATCATGATAGTCCCCCTGAGCAAGAAAATGAATCTTGATACTGTACACATTCTTGAGTGCCTCATTTACAGTCTCTGGGTAATGAGGAAAGTTGACGTGAATTTGAAATCAATTGAACATTTCCAATAAAGCCGGTGACTTGTGAAAGACGACTCAAAGTCGAGGTCGCTGCTCGCAATGTCGTACGTTAAGCTATAAATGTCGGAATAGACACCTAGAAATATATAATATTCATGCACACTTCTTGCAAGAATGAATGAATGAATTCCGTAATACCTGCCAATGCTAATCGATTTTTTTCTAATCTTCTTTAATATATTTTAAGGCAACATATTTGCAGATCTTTACATAGGTATCAAATGCTTAGCCAATTCCTCTGTAATTTCGAAAGAACTGCACTACACAGAAATATACCAATAATATTTAAATATGAAACGAATAGCACTTGTTCTTTAGGTTCTCCTGTTCATAAAGTAAAAAGTCAATTTTAAAAAAAATGTTCCCGGGCACAGGGCATACAGATTCCTTGAATAGATGTTATCGATATATTCTTAGCCTTAGACTACGTTAATCGGCCGCACTGCGGGACATTACCCAACACGTCAATTCGCTATTATTATCTTACTACAACGCCCAAAACAATAAAAGAAATTCCGCTAAAGGACAAACGGTTAATCCGACCTTGAAAGCAATTCTAGAAAATGTAACGGCCTCTAAATATATTCTCAGCTATCAGACTGAAAAGAAAAATACCCACTCCAGTAATTCAAACAGAAATGAATCGTAAAACCCGAAACATAAGTCATTTGAATCAGACAATGAACTTAATTAACATGAAAACGTTTCGAGCATTGAAAAAGCAATTTAGATTCAAAAGTTGAGCGAGTGAATCCCTAGATTACAATTTCCAAACTCCGACGTTGAGTTCATGTTAGCGGGAATTTAAGCATATGTTTTTAAGTACTCTTTGTTTGTTTGTAACAAATTTCTTCGTTCACTGACAAGTGTATGACAATACACGATCTTTATCTCTTTCGAGGTCAAAATTACTTACATAAATATTTACAAGTTAACACAATAAATAAAATATAGCTACATTATGTTAGTGAATCTAAGAGTAATGTTAGCACAATTTACCAGTGTCATAAACTGGGTTCAGACAACACAAGTTAAATGAGGAAACAAGGTACTGAAGCAATACATAACACATAGCAGATAAAAGGAGAATCTAATGTGAAAGGTACATAACACACATATTCATAAATGCTAACAAACAGAGCACTTTTCATAAATATATGTTTCAATAGATCGCGTAAAATAGAAATCTCATTATCTCACAATAAAGCAATCTTGTTGAAGCTCAAGATTGAATACACGATTGCTATAGGTACTATTATTACTTTGTAAGAAAAAACAGTTTTATTTACCACAAATAAGGTTTGATATAAACTATTGAAGTCACATTTACTTTACAAACTAAGAAGGATTAGACTGAAGACTATTCTCTCAAGTCCTATGGCTATGGACAGTATTGAAAATATACTTGGTACATACTTAAGCCAATGCTTCATGCAAGCTAATCCTGTTTTGCCCTGTTTGTTAACAAGATCAGTTATATGATATACACGTACGATGCATCCAGAGGCGTAAGTGGAGATAGGGCAGGTGGGGTCTTCGTCCTGGACCCTGCGTCCCACCTTATGAAAGAGAAAACCACGTCCATTAAACAGTTCACAAGGGCCCCTTACACCACTTACGCGTCTGGCTGCTCGATGGTAGTCCCAATTATCCAATCCAGCCGGTCATCTATGCCAATACGAAGCCGATTTTATAGTTATGCCACATGGTGAAGAAGCATATTACAAAAGCTCAAGCTGGCACAACTGTAAAACCAACTCCATTTTCTTTACGATAAACGCGTTGTTCCATTGAAGTTAAGCTAATTGAACGGATTTGAATTGCAAATTATTTTACACTACGTTTCGAATGTAAGATGGCCTTCAAAACAATAACAAGCGTAAAATAATCAGCATTTAAATCCGCCAAAATAACTTCTCCCAATGTTCACTTCAGATCAAATTCACGCAAAGCAAAGATAGCGATATTTTTGTATGTTATTGCAAACCATGCATTTATCCGGCTACCCGCAAACGAGCAATAAGAGCATAGTGGTGCTATGGAGCCTATTACATCATTTATCGAATATTTTACATCTATTTCTACTTATACTAAACATTGCATTATAAACATTACAACTGCATTGTTATAATTATGAACAGCACATTATAGCGTAAAGGTCTCTCGTACTAAAAATTTTAATATCGTAACACATCCGACGATTACAATCATAATAACCGTTATGAACGTTACACGTCAGAAATATTTGAATCAAAATAAAAATATTGTTTATGTTAAAAATTTTCTGATCAAAAATTACACAAACAAAAGCATCTTCATGTAATAATCTATCGTACTTATAGTTATCTTCTCAGTAATAGAATCAGGTTCAGATAGAAAGGCGTGTTTGTGCCTCGCACCGCGTTGTTTCGCCGTGTAGAGGTTGTTCTATTACTTTATTCGATTCTCATCGTGATTCGTGATAATGAAAGTCTTAGATGAAATGAAGTCGGCATTCTGTTGTGATATAAATACATTTTGTAGTGCATTATCTTTAACTTGTCTGAAGTCGGTTAATTATTTTAAAAAAGAAGACTCGATTTTAATGAACCTAACACAGGCAGACATAGCAAGTGTATCAAGGAGACACTTTCAAAAGCCACTTCAAATCGTACAATATAATTTAACCATCGGAATTTTCAATATAACCAACTGATCTGATCCCGCAATTTTTCATTAAAATGCCTATTGCCTATTTAACATCACCATTCCGACGAACTTTCGACAGCTTATTAATCACTTCTGAACCAAATGCGTTACCAGACCTTAAATAATTGGACAGCAATTCAATAATTGTACAATTGACATAACACAGTTTTTGCGAAATGAACTTGACCCGGTATCGGTTGGCGCGACCCACATCTATTCGGCGATAGCATGACAACCACGCACTGTGAGATCTTTGGACCTAAAACTATCGTTTACATAATGCCCCACGTAAAGAAGGTGTGATAATAAAATCAATGTTACGCGGAAAACATAGGACCATAGCTTCGTCGGATGGAACGGGAAAAAGTGGTCTACGCTACGTAGAGCCTTTGTAACTAACAAATGTCTATTCCTATTTAATTAAACGTCCTTCTTTAGATGCATGAGTTGATGTCTGTCAGCCAAACAACCCTGAATACAAAAATTTCTTATTTTGGGTTAAAAAAATTGCAGAAATTACACCTAGGTACATGAAGTTTCTGATGAATCCTGTTTAAAAATTCTGTATAAGCAATTTTTAATACCTATTTTCTGAGATTCCATGAACCGTAAGTGATGTATTTCCATCTACCTACCTCTGCAAAGGGCAAATTACTTTTGTAGAAATCTAACAGAGCTTCAAGAGATAAAGATATTTCACGCGAACCCAGAAATAGTGAGTTTGCGAATTGAAATTCTCCTTGACCTATTCCGATTATTTGTATTATTTTATATCTTTCACCAATTCCAATGGCTCCTTTTATGATACAGAAAAGAAATGCCTTTCTTATAAGGATAATTTGCAGTTTACACCCTTTTTGAGGGAATGTTTTTTCCTGGATATTTATGTTAATAAATGACCATTATATGAACTAACACTAAAGTAAAAAAACACTATCTACATCTCAATCGATGAATCGAGTCGTAAGTGGCCCTGTCACTTTCACATTGCTATAAGCCATAATCTGTTTATTGCACAACGCGCATACACCGTTAGAAAACACTTCTGTATGTTCTCGATCAGGCAATATTATCTAATTTAAAAAAATAGTTCATTTTTTTATTTCTTCAATAATATTATTAATACGTAATGTACGAACGTATTTCTTTACGTATAGAGTAAGAGGATTGAAAAAAAATAAGAAAAGTGAAAGTTACTAGTTATTACATACGTGATACGACGCATAGAGATTCAGGCGCTTAAATGAAAATATATTGTTTCAATTAATTATTACCAAATTTTCTATTAAAATAGTACTAAAAGTTAATTTGTTATCATCCATCATAGTCAGTACAAAGAACGCGTTTAATGTTTATATTAATCGTAATGGATAATTAGGCTTAATTATATTGTTAATTTTCACTCAATGTAACATTAAATAATTTGGAAAATCCAAAAGTGCACGCCTCATAATTTTTTTAAATAAATATTTATTAATTATTATTTTTGTTTATTTAATAACAATTAAACCACATCGAATCAGACCCTGAAAAATGAAAGGGTTCTATTCCTGAGCATACTCAAGCGTAAGAGAAAAAAAAAGACTCGATTAGTAAAGTATTTCGGTCGCTATCGTGTTAACAAGAAAAAGGATCCGCACATACAGACACACGGACGTCCAAGACAGAACTTTTTTAAACTGTTTTTTAACTAGTTTAAATAACAAAAATGACATCAAAAATATCATGAACGTTAAAAATAGTGTTTTTTCTTAATATGTGTGTGTATGTATTATCTTACAAGTGCAATGTATGATACATAAAGACATTTTAAGTTTGAAAAATCAGATGTTTTGCGCGAAGTGACAGTAGTACCCACCTCAACGCTTCGCTTATGAGGCGTGCAATTAATTCCTCGCGTATACGATTACACTAAATACATGTAAAAGCGGTTAGCAACAGTACTGTAATTACCAACAATACATCTTCAAACGAAACAAAGAAAATTGTTGCGCAGCAACAGAAAAATCCTAATGTCAAATGTAACAAAGTGAGTAAAATTGTCATTGTTTAAGCCGAGTGGGTCCCCATTCAAAAGTGAGCCCTCTCATGTAAAAAACAGAGTTCATTTTTCCACGGTTAGCGTATAATTCATACGCTTCGGTAGCAAGGCCAATAGATGCATAAGCTGCAGTGGAATCTGAGCTTTAGTGCTGGTTGGGAAGAATCAATTCCGATTGCAGATCAAAAGCTGCGAGGGTGGGGATCGCACGTGGCGACCCAACGCAA
This sequence comes from Colias eurytheme, assembly GCA_907164685.1. Classification (NCBI taxonomy): domain Eukaryota; kingdom Metazoa; phylum Arthropoda; class Insecta; order Lepidoptera; family Pieridae; genus Colias; species Colias eurytheme. Next base: position 7,514 of record CAJQZN010036962.1, on the reverse strand, counting down.
GCGAGCTTGACCTAGTTAGTAGATGCACCATTTCGGCCCTATGTCGAAAGCCCTTCGCTACCGATTGTTCAATGCTCGGGCCCGATCTTTCCCCTCCTGCCCACTCTGCTCAAGCAGAAACATATTTCCTTCTCAGATTCGACGTATGGAGAATTTTATGCTACGTAATCTCGGTCAACATTGGACAGTTCTTGAACTGAGCATAACTGCATTCAAGATAGATATTAAATTTTATTATATCAAAATGTAAATAAAGTGATTAGTTATAATTTGCCTGAATTGAGGGAAATGTGCATGTGCACCTATAGCTCTGGCCAAAAATCAACAAAATAATAATATCAATGTCATACAAAATGAATTGAACAGAAGTATATAAGAAACACATTCGGTAACTGAATTACCTAACGCAGCAGATGTTACAGAAAATGAATATTAAGTGTTCTATTAAATAGTGGTTGGCACTTTGCCTTAACCACTACTTCAGCTTACCGACATAATTATCGTGCTCTCAACATTTTCAAAAACAAACTAACTGAAATAAGGACATCTAAATGGGACGCTCAGTTCATACAAAAACAACTACTCCATTGAAATTATATGTATACAGAGATATTTTTGAATTCCTATTCATTTTAAATTCTTGTAGAACAATGTTGCAATATGTAGAAACAATCGTCACCTATTGGAGAAATGAGAAGCAAGATTTCAACACATTTAATTAAGGAATCCCTTATAATAAGATGTCAGGCTCGAGCGTCACTACCGTCGAGTCTATTTGAGGCGCAGTAAGGAAATCTTTTTGTACATGTCTGAGTTGCTGCGGAGTTAATTTTGCACTCGTTGGTACGTGCTCACAAGTCTTGCATCCTTCTTTCCCCACTAATATATCATCGCGTCTCACTTGTACCATAACCGCTGAAATTTCCTCTAAACTTAAATCTCGGGGGAAATTTAAAAATGCAAAACATGCTAAACAGATGCAAGACATGACACAAATACCTTGTATTCTATTTACGGTCAAGGGATTGTGCACGCCTACAATATTCATGAAATATAGCATCAAAACGCAGTAAAATTCGTATATAACGTCAATATTTGTTTAAAAATATCCAGTAAAATAGTAAACGAAAATAGTAAAAAACACTTCTACTGTATTATTTACAAGGAAACAATTGAATTACAAATTAGTTAAGTCGTTGACCTAATTTTTAACATAGTTAATTAGTGAAATAGAAGCCAATAACCAAGAAAACTTGGATAGACTTAAACAATATATGTATGTTGTTAGAAATAGGTCTTACTTTCAAACAAACACAATCGAGAGAGATTGTTAACAATTAGATAATACTGTAAAGTGTAAACATATCAAGATATTAAAACACCAGTCGACAGCAACATAATTTAAACATACTCGTATCACGGTTCATCAACTTGTAACAAAGACAAAGGAAGCCAGAGTACATTTAGCAAGCAATCACCCTATTGCCTTTGATGCAAGATCTTAAGATTAGCCCTGTGATCTGTCATGCATTCAACGTACGATGTGATTCACTTTTCAACAAATCTAGGGAACACGACGATGCATATAATCCAGCTTTCAAAGACGCTTTACAGATTACATTGATTTATATAATGGATATTATAAATAAGGCAATGTAATGAAAAACGTACATTTTGCTTTGTCTTTGTTTGTGTGGCTTTGTAGTTTCACTTTGTCTTCACCATAAATCAAATAAAGTACGACAAATACTTAATTCAGGCACGTTCTAACTTCGTAATATTAGCTAGTCTAAAGATTGGCCTTCTATATTTCGCCACCAGTTTATCCATTGAACAAATTCTAAATAAAAAGGTCCTGATTATCCATACGCATATTTTACCCTAATAGACACATATAGATTTACGAGGGGTAATTTTCAGTAAGCACGCGCACCACGACCTCATTACACCCTCGACCTTTCAATCCCTCAGGGTGAAATATAAGCAATACTTTAACGACACTGAACCCATTAAGTTTATTCGCCTATTAATATAAGAATACTGAATTAAAAAGCTCTTCTTTCGTCTTCCATACTGATTTAATTTTCCTGATCTTTTTCACGTTTTTGTTGCAAATTATAAATTTTCCTGGTTTGTGATAATGAAAATATAGATTCGGAACGTAGTATCTATCTTTAATGAAATCTCGATTTCTATAATAATAGAAATCCTTAAACAGTTAAATTAAATTAAATTAGAGGTAAGTAATGATATTATAGCGAATGGACGTATAAATTTCACTTTCATGATTTATTTATTCGGTTCATAAAAAAAATAATTTTTTTTGAAAACCCATGACAAACCGCATTGGCTACTAAATTCCATACAATTTTTTGATATTTTCACTTCGGGATCTAGTAACAAGGTTAAGGTATCTTAATAGTTTCATCATATTATTTTCTGGCACGATATAGTTATTAATGGCAATCATTTAAAAACCGCCGCCGATTATTTCAAATAACTCTGATCCGTCCGATTCTTTGTTTTCAAAGCAAGACGCGGAAATAATCAATTCTAAGCATAATCAAGTAACTCGTGGTACGCATATCAATACGAGTTTTAGAAACCTAACACTGTTCGACAAGATATATCGATACTTTGAACACAGAAGTCTTGACTATACTTTGCGAATACGTTATCATTCTTTTGCTAAATTACTTAAACAAAAGTATGCAAGTTTGTTAAAAGCCTTGAAGAACTCCTCACTTATTATTTCTCTTTTAACCAACTTTAGGTCGTCGTAATCCTGTCCCTTTTAGTGTTTTTCTTATAGTCTATTTCATAACTCAAACTCAAACATTTATTTATTCAATTAGACTTCTTATAGAAGCACTTTTGAAACGTCATTACATATTTTAACAATTACCACCGATTCGGAAAGCAGTATCTACGGAGAAGAATCGGCAAGAAACTCCATAGTTGCTCTTTTAAATCATATCAGTTTTACAATTTAATTTTACAAAATACATAATATGTTACATCATCTATTATAATAATATGCCAAAGAACTGTCCTGTGGTTTTTACGCGACAACCCTCCATGGGTTTTTATCGTCCATATGTTCCATAACTCAAACTCATCAACTCAAAAGACAAAAGTCTACGTTAAAGTTTACAACAAATTAGTTATTTAAAAAAATGGATAACGTAAATAACCTATCGATGCCACATAGCCATACGACCCTAAAAGTAAAGATAATTAAATACTCCTGCAAGATATAAGCCAACAGTAAATAGCACTATATAAAGAGCTACAAACGCAGTAGGAGTTAATAAACCACATAGACAAAGAAAACCAAATGTTTCTGATCGATTCGCAGGTCATTATGGGGCGTCGATTATGAATATAACATCAACTGCATCGGCACTGCAACTGGCAACGGATATAAATAGCCTTTTGGAAGGCTTTGTTAAACAGACTGAAACAAATCACTGTGTACTATGACGTGTCGCGGAGCGTGTTTGTTTTGTATCGTATAATTTTATTCTAGGAGATACGTACTGATATGCTTTATTCAATAAGAAAAAGAAAACTATAAGACCGGCATAGTGAGACAACATAGCATAACGGTAATTTTGAATTGCTCAAAATTATGTTTGTTGGTGAAAGTTACTTAATTACCACCTCTTTACATTACGAATTTGGGAACACATCTTTTACTTTTAAATTTAATTCCGCTTTATCAAAGGTTTACGTATCAACTATCCTTGTCTCTGGGAAAATAGAGAAAGAAATTTATTTAGAGTGTACTTCGAGCACAGAAGGCTTGGCAAAAAGAAAAGTATAATTTACAAAGTGCAACAAGACTGGAGAGCGTACAGAGCTTTTATTCTTATTCTAAAAGCCCTCATTTACAACCCTTGAAATTCTGTTCGTGAATGAAATTACATTTCTATCTGGTACCATGTTACATTGTACTTTTATTTTAAGACCCTTGGTGCCCCTGTCTGGAGTCTAGACCGAAGTCTAGACGAATTTAGGCAAAGTTCATTGGTTTGCGCGCGGACCTGGTCGGTCAACAACCGCGACCTGCGAATTGTAATTGAAACATACCTCACTATATCGAAATTGAATGGTGTCTAAATGACGTCATTAGTATTTTAGAAAAAACAATATAATATTTGTTATGTTTAAATATTATTAAAAACGCATTAATATTATAATACTTAACCATAAAAATTAATAAATAAAAAATATTGAAAATTAATTCTTTTGTTATTTGCAAGGAAAAAGAAACAATCAAATGGGTCACCGTATGTTAAGTATATGCGTAATTATCACTTATTAAGCAACCAGTTTTTATATGATTAGTTGCTATTTTGTAGACATTCATAAATATTTCATTAGTAATATAAAACAATTCTGTGAACAATTTAAAACTAACTAGCCGTGCCCTACGGTTTTACCCGCATTGCTCTGCTCCTATTGGTATTAGCGTGATGATAAATGGACCATCTAATAGTGTAAGCATTGAAATTGGGCCTATGGTTCCGGAGATTACAATGATCAAGCAAACATACAAATTCTTCAGCTTTATAATATTATTAGAAGATTGACATTATCCTCGATTAAAAAATTAAGTGTGTTGTTAAAGATACAATTAAAGCTTTTGCACTTAATGAATGTAAAATAATTTTCTTTTAAAACTTTTCTATAAATCTTAGTTTGTGATGTTGCACAAACACATCATCTAATTTGGACGTGACTTTCACATGCAGGTAGCGTTAACAATAAGATATTGGCTTCTTCTATTATATATTTATATCCTATGGGCATTGATACGAATACTCCTGAATTAAACATGTTTTTTATAAATGTTTTATGTTTTAACTGCTTTTTTTTTAACATTGCAAACGCACATGATGTATGCATGTAAAGGAATTGGATAAAATATCATTTTTCTTTGTAATCATATACATTTTATCACTGTTTGTGAATAAAACAAATAGTTCAATGCTATTCATACAATTTGATCTATAATAAATAATACAATACAATGCAAAAAAATACAATACAATAATAAATGTCTCAAACATTTTTATTGTGACAAAAAAACAAGATATTAATGAAATTAAAAAACACATCTACATCTTAATAACAAGCTTGCTGATAAGAAATAGTTTTTAAAATAAGGAAAACAGCAGTCATTTTTATATGAATAAAGATTAGCCACCATTATTATTGAATCATATTTATCAATAACTAGCGATCTGCCTCTGCTTCGCCCATTTAACATGTTTACTCGTACTTCAAGAAATATTATTAATAAAGAA
>CAJQZN010036961.1:14482-46429 GCA_907164685.1 Colias eurytheme | reverse complement strand
ATGTGTGTTCATTAAAATGCATTGTTTGTTCATTCAAACATGTTTTTTTGGGTTCCGTATCCATAGCGTAAAACGTGAACCTATTACTAAGCTTCCGCTGTCTGTCTGTCTCTAGGCTGTATCACATAAACCGTGATAGCTAGAAAGCTGAAATTTTCACAAATGATGTATTTCTGTTGCCACTATAATAACAAGAACTAAAAATAAAAATAAATATTAAGGGGGGTCTCATACAATGAACTTTTAAAGATGACTAGCTGCGCTTTGCGGTTTCACCCGCGTGGCTCTGCTCCTGTTGGTCTTAGCATAATCATATATATTGGGCCTTCCTCGATAAATGGGCTATCTAACACCGAAATAATTTTTCAAATCGGACCAGTAGTTCCTGAGATTAGCGCGTTCAAACAAACTCTTCAGCTTAATAATATTAGTATAGATAGTACGGAACCATTCGTGCGCGAGGCCGACTCGCACTTGGCCGGTTTTATTTCAATGTTGCCAGCGAACGATTAAAATGTTTTCCAACCTGCGCTATGACGATTTCACGCTGCCGATACGAGATGAAAATTTGATTCTATCTCTTGTTTTGAACGCAAAAAGTTTTGTATGATTTTAACGTTCGATCTGTTTTATTAATAGACGCGCGTTCGAATAGAAATTAGGGACTTTGATGTATGAAACTTTAGTATACGTACGATAGAATGGGGCTTTGAACTGTATGTAATTTTATAGTGTTACTAGCGGTCCGCCCCGGCTTCGACCGTGGTACATATAAAAAATAGATGTTGGCCGATTCTCAGACTTACCCGATATGCACAGAAAATTTCATGAGAATCGGTCCACCCGTTTCGGAGGAGTATGCAGACTAACATTGTGACACGAGAATTTTATATATAAGAGATTAACAAAATGTACATACTTATCTATATGATTCCAATAACTATTGTATCTATATATTATATATGTGTACATGTGTACATATATATATACATAACATTTTTTATTTCAAAATAATAATTGCATGAGATTTATCTCATGCAATTATTATTTTTGCACAAAATGTTTTATGCACTGAAATGATAAAGAAACCTTTTAATAATAATAAGAACTTATAAAATATAAAAAAAATAAATTATACAAAAGATTTATTATTTATTTACCAACAGAACATACATAATAATACAAGTGACGGCATAGTGCTGAATCTTATTATTTTATGCTCTTATATCGTTCTAGATAGGTCACCTGGTGGTTCAAATGACCCATAATTTTTTCAACATGGGCCTGTAGTCTATATGTACGTAGGTAGTGATATTTCTGGACGTTGGCTAATGACCAGTCATATCTGTTTTTATTTGCAGTTATTATTGTATATCTTGTTAAGAAAATATACTTTTGTTTGCAATAACTAAGAAAAAGTTTACCAAACGATGTAGCAATTAAGACTAGTTTATATATAAGTTTTTTGATACTGTTGTCCGTCTGTACGTCGGAGTTTTTCCCTAGCAACTGTAGATGATATAATAAGTTATAATAAAACACAAATATACATAGGTATTATTTGTTTATTAGAAAAACACATTATTGCTATACCTAGTAAACACAATAGGTTGTTAAAGACCGTTTTTAAAACATAAACAATGCCTTACAAAACTATGTACTGTCTATAAAATAGAAAAAATTGTATCAATAAATAAAACCATTGTTTTCAGAAATAAAAGACCATCTTCTTTCAAGAGAGAGTCGAGCATACTTAGTCACGAATTGGGCCAGCTCGAACCCGGAAAGGTACCACACCACTAGAGAAGATTGGCGTAAAATGGCCATCCTTATCGCAGAGGCCTTTAAAAAAGAACATTACATTTGCACAAGAGAATAAAAATAAGCTTAATCTATACAACAGATATCTAATAGAAAAATGGCTTTCAGTACTGTGGCATCTATGTAATGTGTCTTCGATTCTAAATGAAGGCTAGTAAAAACTAGCCTCTTTTTAAAATCAAAGTTGATATGGTATAACACGTACATCGTATAGAACATAGTCGACGATAAAATAGTTTAAACTAGCGAATACTAAGTATATTCAGCCCAAATCACCAATATATAAAAATCAAAATCGTATTGCGCTTGTGGGTTAGCTGAGTTAAATGACATCGCCATTTTGTTGTAAAGAAGCGACAAGCCGGATAAAACCAGTCGTAACTGGGTCAGAATGGCTTTTTAGGCCAGGAGCTGACTTCTGAATTTCATTGGTTAGCCTAGTAATACAAAAAAGACGTGTGTCACTCGGGGACTGCCGCGGTCAAGCTATTGCTTGCTATGCCTTCAAGCCACACCTCCGCGCCCGTCGGAGTGGAGAGCGTGAGATTTTTCGTTACTAAATCTCTGGATTCGGTCCCCGCACTCAAGGCCCGCGATAGAAGCTATGCAATAGCTTAAAAATAAATCCTACATATAATTATGAGTTTGTAGGAATGTTATATAGGTGCATGTTATTCTTGAACACGCGGAATGCACTGAACTGTTTCCATCAACGTTGGTTCTCAGTTTAATGGCCGGTATCAGATCTGCTAGATATATTCTGCTATATCTCTCACATAAATTGAAGAATAATGCATGAAAATATGTCAATAGGAACTTGAAAGATAAGCAAACGCACTTGATGTATTTTTCGCTTATTCTTTACGAACTAGAATAATCAGTGTGTGTCCTGCTAGACCGACACATTAGTTTTATCGTATCCAGAAGTGAACTATCATCTAATGGAGGGCGAGGAATACCAAGAGGGCAAATTGCTAAAAAACTGTTGATAAACTAATAAATGTTCGTAAATAGCTTCAGAATTTTGAGCTTATATTCTGTACTCACAAGATTTGACAAGACGGTAGTAAAATTTACAAAACTCTATTGATTTAAATAAATTATGTACATAAAAACCTCCAGCATCTCTCCGCTCGTACTAACTTGGACCGCTATATAAATCAGCGCACTTTTCTGCCCCCACTCTAATATATTCACAATTGGATGCCAATAAATTCAGATAAATTAACACCCTGAGTGTAAAGAGATTTAATACAACGATAAGCGGATCTATTACTTCGCCGAATTAATGATATTCTTCTAATAAACGGCCTTATGGTGTAGGTAATAAGATCTAAAATTGGGAGGATTATTTGGGAAACTAAGTACTAATGGGACTCTGATGGAACTTTAGTTTTAGTAAAAACTAAACGTATTGAAGTTTAATCCTTGTAATTCAAACACTTATTAGTTAGTATACGCATTATGACGATTTCATAATGCAGATTAAATGATTTATTTTCCATCGGTTCGGAAAGCAGTTTTTACAGAGAAGAGTCGGCAAGAAACTCCATAGTCTTTTTCTATATTTCTACGAAATATTCTTCTGAGTTGTCAAAAAATATACTATCAAAAAATAACGGATATGTCCTCACAAAAAGTCTAGCTATGTTTTTATGTTTGTTATTATCTAGTTCAAGGGAATAGGTCTATACCTATGTCTATACATAGCAGTGTATTTAGTCAGGATAAATAAAACAAAGTACAATTTATAATACATTTTATTTTAAATTTAAAATAATACACAGATCGCACTTCACAAATCATTTAATCAAGAATATTATTCACAATATAAATATAACTATTTACAATTGTTATTAACTACTTAATAAATAAAAATATGACACACTGTGTTTTTTATATCTATCTAGGTACATTCCGTTTTTCTTTAGAATGTTACTTTTGTAGTAATTCTAATAATGTAATTTCGAAAACTCTTTCAGATCTTGAAATCGAAGAAAACAATATTTTTCATAATTTTAGACTCTATTTTTTAATATTATGAAATTGGAGAGTTTGGTTCAACACTTTTTTTGCTTTTTTGTTTGTGTAAGGCCCTTTTTTAGTTTTCTACAGTTTGATTATATAAGGCCATATTTTAATTATAATTTTACATTTCAGCCCACTGAACCTCAGCAATCATCTGGCATCTGCTCACAATGTTCAGTTTAACTTCGACACTAAACTTTTGGTGTCCGTAGTTTTAACATTTTATCATGCCTGCAATTTAAATTTTAAATTCATACTTATTCATTGTTAAGTTTGACTTGTGATACTCGCGTTTGAGTTGTGTTTCTGTATTTCAATGTTTTATGTTTTAGTTTCTGAATTTATTATGAATCAATATATTGGTGATAGTTTTTTATAGATTTGAGGTTGTTGCCTCAATGGTTAGCATGTTTCATCATTTTAAGAGGATAGGTACCTGGACTGTAAAAAAAGAGCGTGTGTGCCGAGCACATGTGTCAGAAGTAAAACTTCTTTGACAAGATTCAAAGATACAAAAATCGTCGCTTATGACGTGACGGTAATCGGTATTGCCATGACACTTGAAATTTTGCTCTCAACTCGCCGTAAAAAGTTACACTTCAAAAATATTTTTTCATATTAAAATAGTAACTGCAGTTAAGAAAAATAGTTAATACTTCAATGTACACGTGTTCTCTGTGACATACGTAAATTGTTACATATTGTACACTAGCCGGCAGCAATAATTAAACTTTTCTTTTATTTATATGATAGTTTTATATTTAGTTCATCAAAATCCGTTCCTGGGTTTAAAAGTGTATGTATTTATGACAAAATATACTTATTACTTACATAGATAGTTAAATATTTTGGATATAATAGTAACACTAGAAAAACAAAGGTAATATTCATCACAATATATTCGTAATGGTCCGGGAGCCAGCAGCAGATTTTATGACCAAGTTCCTCTCAAGCGGTAATTAGTAAAATGCATCAAAGTATAGTATTATGAAGCCTCGTGAACGTCAGCTGGAGCTCGGTTGGGGGGAAGAGCGGTTGTAGCCTCCCGTATCAGCTGACGGTTTTTCCACCAAGATACAGCCAGCTGACATATATATTTATCCACAGTTACATATTATAAGCTATCATCAGGTAAATTTTTGTTTGAGAAGAAATAACGGAAAATAAATTTTTCTTTAAATTTAACTTTCATGTTCGAGACACCAGCTGACGTATAATACACCATGTTGTAACCAGCTGACTATTTTTTTTCGTTGAGATATTGGGTTAGCTACAATTTGACAAATTTTTAGCTGAGAGGAAATGAATGAATGAATGTATTTTTTTCCTATGTGCGTGGGAGGCTACAACCGCTCACCCCCCCAACCGAGCGCCAGCTGACGTTCACGAGGCTTTATAATACTATACTCTCATGCGTCTGACGAATTATCTTTTGAGAGGAAATAGTTAACCAAATTTGCACCTGGCTCCCTAACCATAATGTGTCAAACTACACCCTCTGGTAAAATAAATATACCAATTTCATATTGATATTTTTAACCTTTGTGAAACGAACTATCTCAAAAACTATACAGGTTTTTTTATACATACAATAACAATAAAAATAAGCAAGAATACAATACAAGATTCAATACATAAAATATCTCGATTTCGGTCCGTTTATCGTGAATATCGGAGTAATTCAGACCCCTGTCGGACCCGCATATTGTTTCAAATAAACTACTTAGGGAATGTTAACTATGGTACCGTTTGCAGACAAAGTTAATTAATTTTTGTGTTTTATGGGTAATCTTAAATACGTGTGTGATACGCTATGATTTATTGTGTCAATAAAGACTTTTTTGTTGTTTTATTTTTATTTGGGGATGGTGTGGATATTAGTAATTATATTATGTACTGATTTTGACTTGATTCGTTATATTTTTACAAGTAAGCTAACTATTTTTAATTTTTTAAGAAAATAATGACTGATTCAAATCAATTTTCGATTTTATTTCATCAGTAGGTAAGTTACACACAGAAAGAAAGGTTGGACATCCAATGTAACTACCACCTAGGTATTTAATTATTTTAACTAACTTATCACAAAAAATAATTGTTTGTTTAGGCATTATTGTATCTAAAACGAACATTTTCAATGTCGCTAAAACGCCAAACAGCGCTTTCTCATAAATGAATTTGAATTTTTATGACCTGTCTAAAAATTCAGAAGCCTATAGCAAGCTGGGCGTTATCATTCAAACAACGGTAGGCAGTTTGTGCCGAAAAAGTGACTCAGCGGCAGTCACGTGCATGTCAGTTATTGTGTGCATAATGTAGAGTTATGAATTTTGAGACAAGCTATATTTTATTATATTTTTAATTAATCGTTTTAAATTCTATTCACATGACTCTTTAATGTGTCACCATGTGTGTGTGTTTCACCCTAAGATATTTTTTTCACCCATATTAAGACAAAAGTCTTATGGGTGAAAAAAAAATCAATTAAATGAAGAGAATGGTATCGATCATCATTTTTTATTTTTTTTCCGTCTACTAAAACAATTGAATTAAAAAAAACATGTTTCTGTATTTTATTTTAGAATTAAGTAGTTCTAAATTGTTGTAGCTGTTTCTTTTTTAATATAGCATAGTATGTGTTTTTTAATTACGTTTTAATTGAATTTGTGTGCGTATAAGTAATTCAAACGAACATAAACCAAATAACACATATCGTATTAACAGGCTTGTAGTTTGCGCAACAATACGTGCAAATAGACAATATATTAAGTGTAATTGACGTAGTTTCAGTCAATTTAGGTACCTCGTGTTCATCAGTGTGATGCTATAGTTGTGGTTAATTTGCTTTGGCTGATCGAGATTGTCACTTCATGTTCATTGAAGATCAGAGATATCAATGCTAATGTTTATATTATTGGCTTGTCTAAACCTTCATAGGTCTTCTTGTGTGAATGGGCTGATGATGAAGTTTTTTATGTACCTAGGTATTTTAGGCTATGAAAAGATTGGTGATGATGACGATGCATTTAATCTACCTATGAGAAAAGACAACGACGATGATGATGATGATTAATTTATATTAATAAGTTCGTGAAAAATTACTCTTGAAATATAAAATATTATGTAATACGCTGTAAAGTTATTATGTATAATAGAGTATAAGTATATTATACTCGTATCTACTTTTATAGCTGTATTTATGTTTTTGTATGATCTCTATTATAATATTATGAAATCAAAATCCAAAGATAGATAACGATTCATTATATAACAATTTTAAATTTAACTTTTCTTGCTATCCGTACCTACATTAAAGACATCAGTCGCAAAGAAAAGCTACCTATCTTTTACGGGGTTTAAGCTAAACCTAGCTACAAATCAGTTTTTATGAATGTGCGTAAATCGTTTAAAATATTGTTATTATAATGTTATGTTACAATGAAGATTGTATGTGTTTTATAGTTTCACTAGCTTTCCGCCCGCGGCTTCGCCCGCTTTGTCTAAAACATAATAAATTATATACTAAAACCTTCCTCTTGAATCACCATATCTATTAAAAAAAACTGCATTAAAATCCGTTGCGTAGTTTTAAAGATTTAAGCATACATAGGGACAAAGGGACAGAGAAAGCGACTTTGTTTTATACTATGTAGTGATATTAGCTCTAGCCTGTGGTTTTATTTACTACTACTTACTTTAAGCTTATGAATGTAGGCTATATGTTATTAAAAATATTTATAAATTAAAAGTCTTTTATTTCCTTGTAGAAACAAGCAATTTTTCACTTATGTTCATGTTTATCTATACCTAGAGAACTTGAGAGATCATTTATTACGGCAATGAATTATAAAATTTAAGTATTAAAAAGGTTTAGCCTACAGATTTAGCTTACACTTATTCTGCTCTTAAATTGAATATTTTTCTTGAAAATCACACAAAACTAACTGAAATTAAATTCCAATCAAAACAAGGAAATCTTTCTCCTCTAAGGGTGCATTTAGTTCAAACGAGCGAATGCTCATTCTCCCCACTATGTCAAATTATTTTAGTGTAAACTAGAGATGCAACGAATAGTTGTTTGGCCGGATACCGGATAGTAAAAAAGGGCCGGATAAGCCGGATACCGGATAGGAACCGAATATTCGGTGCATCTCTAGTGTAAACAGGCGTAGAGCATTATTTCGTTTGTTCTTAGTGGGTTCGAGAAGATTCTATGCAATGTTCTAATACTGAACAACACTGAATTCGTTTACACTAAAAATCACGAAAGAATGCTCTTGCTCTAGCTCTATGTTCTTTTGGTTTAAATGCACCGTATATTTTTTATATATATTATCTAAGATAATTTGGAAAATCCAAAAGTGCACGCCTCATAATTTTTTTTTAATAAATATTTATTAATTATTATTTTTGTTTATTTAATAACAATTAAACCACATCGAATCAGACCCTGAAAAATGAAAAGGTTCTATTCCTGAGCATACTCAAGCGTAAGAGAAAAAAAAAGACTCGATTAGTAAAGTATTTCGGTCGCTATCGTGTTAACAAGAAAAAGGATCCGCACATACAGACACACGGACGTCCAAGACAGAACTTTTTTAAACTGTTTTTTAACTAGTTTAAATAACAAAAATGACATCAAAAATATCATGAACGTTAAAAATAGTGTTTTTTCTTAATATGTGTGTGTATGTATTATCTTACAAGTGCAATGTATGATACATAAAGACATTTTAAGTTTGAAAAATCAGATGTTTTGCGCGAAGTGACAGTAGTACCCACCTCAACGCTTCGCTTATGAGGCGTGCAATAGTATTTGAATTTTTTCAAAAATAAACTGTATAGACTGCTACAAGCTAAAAATTATTATATTGTTATGGAATATTTAAATGATCGTGACATTAATATACTTAATATGAATCTTAATATACGAGCAAATAAATATATTTGAATTTGAGTAACAGAATACCTAATCGTCACTTTAACCTTTTATAACAAACTAGCTGTTCCCAGCGGTTTCACCCGCATATCATTGCTCCGCTCCTGTTGATCAAAACCTATAAGCCTTCCTCGATAAATGGGATATCTAATACCGAAATATTTTTTCAAATCGGACCAGTAGTTCCTGAGATAAGCGCGTTCAAACAAACAAACTCTTCAGCTTTATAATATTAGTATAGATAATCATCACTTAATCTTGTAAATAACCTTTTATACACTGTATAAAAAGAGTCTGGTAACTTTCGCCTTTCAAAGCACTTAACCGTATTTACTTAGCACAGGTTAAAAATCCTAATCTCGTAAAGATTATAAAAACTTCTGCGAAGTTGTCCAAAGTATTACCAATGACGGATATGCTACAGGTTTATGCTTTTACGTTTTTTCACAGATTGATCGAAGTTTAGTATATTGCGTTAACTTGTTGAGTTGAGATTTGAGTTGAGATTATTTTGCGGAGTTTTACATACATCCGTCATCGCGAGGAGTTTTATAGGCGGAAGGAAATAAGGGTTAAATAAAACTACATTAAATATTAGAACAACATTTATTTATTGGAAGGCTTAAAATAAATACTACCTAATACTAATCTTAATCTTATGCACGCCGCCGGTGACCGGTCGTGGTGAAAAACCCTGAGGCCTTTGTCCAGCAGTGGACGTCCCACGGCTGAAACGACGACGACGACAACGACTAACCTTAATCTAACTTAAAACTAACTAATCTACTTGTAGAGCAATAGCTCTAGCTGCGCTTCGCGGTTTCATCCGCGTGGCTCCGCTCCTGTTGGTCTTAGCCTAATGATGCTTATAGCCTTCCTCGATGAATGGGCTATCTAACACCGAAATAATTTTTCAAATCGGACTTTATAATATATAGAAGATATTCTTAAAATTTGTATTCCTACATAATACTCAATTTTTATAGCTACCTATATGATAAGTACCTATCTTTTTTATACAACTACCAAAGAAGTTGTCATTAGAGTCCAAACTCAAACTCAAACAAAAACCATTTCACCAGAATTCCAATCCAACTTTCAACAAAAAAGTCATCCCTCATTTCTGAGAAAAACTTCCAAAAACGCTTTCTAAAATATTCTAGACTTTTCAACGAAATCTTTAGAATATAGATCGATCTATTGCATTACCCTCTTTACCATAAATCGGTTAAAACCACTTCCATCATGTAGAAGGCCCATTAACATATCAATACAAACTCCTTCTTAAGCAGTATTTTATAGTACAAGTGACGAGCGGTAGCGGCTTTAATTCTGTAGTTATAGGTAACTAGCTTTCCACCCGCGGCATCGCCCGCGCAGTCAAAGAAAAACCCGCATAGTTCCCGTTTCCGTGTGATTTCCGGGATAAAACCTATCCTATGTCCTTTCTCGGGTATCAAAATATCTCTATACCAAATTTCATGCAAATTGGTTCAGTAGTTAAGGCGTGATTGAGTAACAGACAGACAGACAGACAGACAGACAGAGTTACTTTCGCATTTATAATATTAGTATGGATAAAAGCTCATTTGCTTTCTGTGCAATGTGTTTATTTAATACCTTCATGAATGTTAATTTTAAATTTAAATCATAAGATTCTATGTATCCACCTTGATATACATCTATGACACCTTTATCATTATTTTGTCTCTTTCAATTGCAAAATGTATTTAACCTTATTTATTAAAATTAATAGAAATATAACATTTTAGGTAATACAAGTGGACAATATAGAAAGATTATTATTGGTACGGATACGAATCCATTTTACACAATCAATTCATAAAAATAGGTACATCTTTTCACGGTAGCCCTTTTTATTCATAAAATGATAAAAAACGTATACAGTAATGTTTGAAAGAGCCCCAGACGAGGCACGGACGGGGCGTTGAAATGTGTAAGGCCCGTCTCCGGAACGGCATGAATCATGCTGTACCTATAATCACTTATAAATAAAATCGCTTCGCTTTCAGCACATAACTTGTACCACAATAACCTATGGATATCTGCATTTGACGTTAGATCCGTATTTAGCATATTTAGGTCTAGATTCAGATTTTGGACTTGAATATTAATTCGACTTGCTCAATGCGATTTGCGGATTCAGCAGTTCTCAGCTTATTTGTCAATGCGACTTAACAAATAAGCTGAGAACTGCTGAATTGGTTTTGATGGGATTCAATAGTCAGCGGAAGATTGGTGTTTTATGAAATCGTCAAAAATTTTCAGTCATTCTTATGTAACAAACACTTCAGAACTGTGTTCTTATTCCCTTGCCTTTGATATTTTATACATGTTTTTTTTTATATTATTGAGTTTTAACAATAGTTAAATTCATCAGCCCTATGTTATCAATTTAAGTGCATTTCTAGTTACCTGGTAGATATCGCTACCTAGCGATAAGGCTGCCTGTGGCTATTTCGTGTTCAGTTTTTTGTTTATTTTTTGTACTTATTTTTAAATAAAGACCTTCCTTCATTAATTCATTCAAACTTGGAGATATAGACGACTTTTTACATTATTTTCCTTAAATTTCAATATCATTGCACCACACCAAAAATACAATTCAGTTGTGGACATTTATACGAGAATCCATACATTAAAGATAGGACGGTCGGGTGGGATTCAAAAAATTCGCGTCCCATTTGAAGTTTGATAAACAAAACTATGTTTGCTTTGTCTGTTGGTGCTTTGTGATGTGTTCTGTGCTTAGGCGGGGAGAGACGAGCGGTTAAACGCTTGAAAAACGATGTAAAATGTTTTTAATAGGTTATAATTGTGTAAAGTACTAGAAATACGCTAATTGGTAGGACATCTTTTTTTTAAATAAACGATAACTATATGATTTGATATCTTTTGGGTGTTTATAACAGCTAGGTTAGCTATGTAATGATGTAATTGAAAAATGCAAAAATTTAAAAATTTGCTAAAATTAAAAATAAAATATGATATATATGAACATGACTTATATTTCAAATTATATTATTAAGCCTACAGCAGAAATGATATCTATACGTATGTATGTCCATAAATTCTTCGAAGTTAATTTTATTAATTTATATGTGTCTTATTTGCAAATTTGTTTGAAAATCAGTTTCATCAAAATAGGTATGCTAAGAAGATATTACAACCTAAAAAATGTGAAATCTACGACTTGTTCAAAATATTAATTACTAGCTTTCCGCCTACGGCTTCGCCCGCGTTTTCAAAAAAAAACCCGCATAGTTCCCGTTCCCGTGGGATTTCCGGGATAAAACCTAGCCTATGTCACTCAGAAATGATGTAGCTTTCCAACAGTGAAAGAATTTTTCAAATCTGCCAAGTAGTTTCGGAGCCTATTCAATTCATACAAACAAACAAACAAACAAAAAATAAAACCTTTCCTCTTTATAATATTTGTATAGATGTATAGACTATAGACTACAATATCAAACTCGATTATTCACATTCTAGAAAGTCGCGATTCTTTCGCTCGTGTATAACCGCCCTAAGTTTTATTAAAACCCATTTTATACTCCCTCAGAAATGATTTCTTTAAAATATTTCGTGTGTGCAACCTATATAATTATGCAAATGTCCCATTTAACATACGTCTTGTAAGACGTTCATTCATTACTTAGTACTTAATGCATTTAAGTTATTAAGTAAATGGTATATGTTTTTAACTTATTCATCGTTTTAATTACCTGCTTTTAATTCTGGGGCTGCTTCGTTGGTTGAAGTGTTGTAATGTAGACTAGCTGTGCCCTGTGGTTTCACTCGCTTTTTTCTTCCTTATATAAAAAGCTTTATTAGATTGTTTAAAAACATTCAATTTCTCAAAAACGGCTAGACCAATTTGTTGTAATGTTTTTAAACAATCCAATAGGTATTATTTTGAATGTTTTGTAGCACCGTCATTGCATATCTCCATCACACTTGCTCTTTAGAATAATCTATATATAAAGTAATTTACTTATGAAAGCTGTTATCTATACCTACGATAGATACGATATACTATTCTACCTATATGAGGATAGGTAATAAAAAAAGATTTTTTGTACCAAAGAAGCTGTGTATGTATTGGACCGATTTTAAAATCTACATCATTTCATTTCATTTCCTCATTGATTTAAACTTTATTGTTTTAATAATAATGACTTTCCTATAATAAATATTCAGGACAATTTTCACACACGGCACGATCTGATCCCATTGGTTTCTGATTCCATCTGGTTTCCATAACACAAGCGAAAGCTACTAAGCTTTCGCTTGTGTTATGGAAACCAGATGGCTGATAAACATACATATACTATAATTTTAAATAAATACTTATATATGTCGTGGCCATATCGTAAATTTGCTCATTTCATAATATGACTGGCCATTTCACGAAATGGTCGCATTTCGTGAAATGGCCAATTTAGTTTGGCCACATCATGATGTGGCTTGAGCAGATCAATGATAAGAAATCGTTTCACGGTATGGCCAACTAAACGCGCGGTTTTTTCATGAAATGATCAAAATTATTTGATCATATCGTAAAATAGTTACATTAATCATTGGTAGAGGCGCTGCAAGCTCTGTGTTTATGTGATAAGATGGCGGCCACTGGCGAAAATTTAATTATTCGCAGTTAAAAACTTCATAATTCGTTTAATAACAATATGAAGAAAGTCATAGCAAAGAATTTACGACGGTTCGAGTACTATGGAAAATGTGGATATCTTATATGTATTGAAGAAAAAATGCGTCTTAAATAAAATAATTTAAGACGCATTTTTTCTTTTAGGATATATATATATCCTACTATACTATTATAATTGTTTGTTTTTAAAAAGCGATCCGCTTCTGGCACTCGCCGGCCGCTGCCGCGGCACGCTCGCTTTGCTCGCTCGGCTCGTGCGTTGTTTATCAAAGTCTAACCTAACCTAACCTAACTGTTTTTATTGCAAAAACGATTCGCTTCTAGCATTCGCCGACCGCTGCCGCGGCACTAACTTAAATGACATTAAACAAGTTTTTAGAATATTCAGAATTTTTTTAATATTTTATGGACTCTTTATATTATTTTATACGATCTGGCCAAATGTGGATGGCCAAATCGTGAAACGTTGACGATTTAACGATCTGATCAAACTATGTTGGCCATTTCATGAAATGCGACCATTTCGTGAAATGATCGATCATATCATGAAATGAGCAAATCTACGATATGGCCACGACATATACATAATTAACACCCAGACACAGAGCAAACATCAATGTTCATCACACAAATATTTGCCCCGGGTGGGAATCGAACCCACGACCTCTGTCTAGGAAGGCAGGGCCACTACCAACAATGCCAACCGGTCAGTCAATTATTTAGGTATATGTTGTATTTATGTTTTATTTATAACCAGATTAGCCCTGATAGTTCAGATTTTCAGCGATTATTTACGAAACTGTAGCAAATTAATGGTAAAAGGGATAATTAAAAGAAATGTTTAACATATAGGTTTTAATCCATTTTATGCTGATTACACATGAGCTTTACGTAATATCAAAGTCACATTTGGAATTACCGAACAATTTACAACCTTATTCCCTTAAATGTGAGTATATTTTACAATGAGCATGAGTCCAATTGATTTTATTAACGCTAACTCAATAAAAAACTTAACAACCAAAAAGGTTATACGTTAATAAAACCAACATTTACAATACAATTCAAAATTCATTTATTCAAACAATAAATGTAATTCATTCATTTACATTTAAAAATAAATTAATTCATTTACAACTAAAGTCGCTTGAAAAACATTTAATTACTACTGAAATTACGTATTTATTGAATTATTTAACACTGACTACCTAATTTATTTTAGAAATATTGACAGTATGCTTTGAACATTCGATAATTTTAAGGGGCACTAATGAATCTTGATGTTTTTTTGCAATTAGTCTTACTTTTTACATTTATTAAAAATATACTCATATATTCTATTTATCCATTGTACATTGAAAATCTTTATGAAATAATAATAATGTGTAGGTACGTGTGTGTATTTATGCGTAAAGGTATGTGTAATATCACGAGAAATAAAATTATATTATGAGAAAATAAACTTCGAAAACATTCAATTTCAAAATAAAGCTTCACATTTTATGTTATATACTCATATTATATATATATACTCATATTATACATATATTCTCGCCATAGTTTAACTAAAGCTTAATAATATAATAATTTAGAAATTCATAATTCTAAATTATTATATTATTAAGCTTAATATCGAGTTATGTTTCATATGACGACATCGTACTTTTTATTAAATTGTTGTAGAAATAGATTTTAATGTACAACAAAATACAAAATTATATAATATGACTACAATACAAAACTCACATTCTTGAAAGTCGTGGCGTTACTTTCGCTCGTTTATAAGCGTCCTACGTTTTATTAAAACCCATTCTATACCGCCTCAAAATGATTTCTGTATGTTTTAAATGAACATAAGAAAAACATCCAGATTCACTAGTGCTCCTACACTTAGCCTAAATGACAAGCTCTTGAATTGAAAAACACTCATCTTACTTACATACTTGATGTATGCAACAAAATATAATGAAATTACCCTATTAATTTAAAAGTATCAAAATTTAAGACGAGGAAGAATTTTTCTAGGATTAAATAATTGAACAAAAATTTTGGGCGTTAATTGTTCTAATTCAGTTTTTAATAACTTTAATAACTACGGAGATAGTTTAAATCATCATCATTAATTAATGTCTCGAATGACGTCAAAAAGTAAGCCAATCATTCCATTGCGTCATCATTCCCCTCTACCATTGGCTGAAATAGACTCAAATTATCTCCATAGTTCATTTTAACGTACTAGACTTATAATCTAAAGAAATTTTCGTTTCAATTAGTATAGATTTGGCAATACCTTAAGTTATTTTATTCTCAAAATGGCGTAAAATTATAAGGCACGGTTGAGTACTTGACTAAATTTTTATTTTAATTTATATAGAAGGACGTATAACATAGCTACGATGTCTACCTAAAAGTAAGGTTGGCAAAAATATATGAGGATCAACAAACTTTGGCACTTTATCTTTAAATGTACCTATATGTAAATGAAGTTACATTTATTCAAATAGTAAATGAATTACTTGATATGTCCACAATTGCATACAAAGGAAAGGAAAAGGAAAAACAAAAAATAAAACAAAACAAAAATACAATTAGCTCATTTTTATTTAAATTCGAAAATGTAACATTCAATGTTTTGTAAATATATTCGTATTTCGTAGTTGGATGGACTTTCGAAATTTTCAAAATGATTCACAAATTGTTACATTATTGATCTCAGTTCATCTGCAATAATTTTACATTAAAATAAACGTAATTGAAATAAAAATAAAGAATTAAGTAGCTTAATAACTTAAAAATAAAATTAATAAAAAGAACTTTGGTATCTGTATTAAAACCGATTAATTTTGTATTTAAAAAAGCTATTATAGAGAAATAAAAATTACAATTATATAATCTATTTACAAATAATTGTAAGCGGAGTATAAATTAAAATATTTAATTAAAAACTTATTATTATTGTCAGTTCGCGCTTGAGTATATAATTATTTACATTGAGATTGTAGAAAGACAACTGGCTGTATACAATATACAAATGTGAAGATCTCGCAGTAAATGCAACACATTTCAAAAGAAATAGTTTTTATTCATTTATTATTCATTTACGCCATTCATTCATTAAAACTAAGATTTTCATTTAACAATAAATGCCATTCACATGAACATTCATTTTCATTCAAACATTAACTTTGGGATTAATTCAAAATTTTCCCATAAATTTTGTAAAATAGAATCAAAATCATTAACAATAATCACTATTCTAAAAATCAAAGAGATCCGTCAAGGGAATCATTATAATCGGCAAACGATTAAAAATTACGTACTAAAAAATAATTACAATAACAATCAATCAATCACCAATCAATTTGACATTGATTGTTTATCAATCGCTAATGTCTTTTGGACGTCCTAATGTACAATATTGATAAGTCAGTCAAACAAGGTTTGATAAAAATCAAACGGTTAACTTTCATTCCTATCTAAATACCATGGACACATAATTTGGAGTTCGATCATTGGTATCACAATAATGAATTAATATCTATCTAAAATTTTAACTAGTCCGTGATGTATTTACACTGCACTCGTAATTGAACAATCACTTTACAATCCTGAACAGTCACTTTACAATCTTACACTTTACAATCCCGGAACAATCACTTTACAATCCACGAACAATCGTTTATCAATCAATCACGTTTGACACTTACACTACATGTGTTTCACTTCGCTGGTTATACGATTCATCGATAGTGACGTTTTGTTTTTTGTCCTTTTTGATAGTCCCGTACTGAGGGACGTCTGATGTTAGGTTTTGGACAGTTAGGATTTGGTTTGAGCTATTCTGTGGCGTGCTAGAAGACACTGGGCTGCCATATTGGTTGCCGTATTTGTGCCGCGATGGGTCTTTTAGTATCGATTGCGGTTGTTTCACGGTTGGTGTGTGATTCATCGGTTGGTGCTGAAACAAAAACATGAGGTTAGAACTGGTTGGTTATTTAATACTAATTTATGTAGCGTTTGTAAGTTTTATAGACAGATATTATATAACTAAATTAATTTGAACCATATTTATGGACAAAATAATATACAATTTAGATATCAAACACTTTCATAAGCATAGAATGAGTAGAAACTGCGATGACTTCAAACTACAATAATACAATTACATTACATAAATAAATAAACTCGTTAAATCGGCATTATTATAAGCATATAATTTAAAATTAAGAGATTACAACAGGTCAATTTAAACATTTAATAATGATGGTACGATAAAAGCATTAATTAACAAATTAAGGACTTGTAAAATAATAATAGCTTTGTAATCGTAAAAGCTTTTTCAAACTCAGACTAGCTATTCCTGATAATAGGCAATGTATAATTTTAATAGCAATTTTTCCCGAAATAAGGGATGGTTCTCAATGTATAGCGTATCTACTACCTATAGGTACATATTTTGTAAAAATAAACAATTATCTCGAACCGTTAAAACTATTCTGCTAAAACGGAAACGTTCAAGTCATTTCGTGACTCAAAGAGTTGTTCGTCTAGACGCGTAATTCAGTAATAAAGCACAGAATTACTAAATATTTTTCAACAGAGAGATTTACTGTCAAAATCACGAAATTTAACTGTGTAAAAAGGAAGTTTTTTGCATAGCACTTTACATAATTTAGACCGCTATTGCGTTGTGCATTTTTTAATTCCTTTTATTATTCTCTTTCTACATAACATATTTATGTAAATGAATTAAGAATGAACTAAAACCTGAATAAATCCTAGATACAGAAATGCTAGTTTTTGTATTTGTGCCACATTTTTTGTAATACATAAATTTCGTACCAGCTTGCCGTGTGCTCTATTTTTTATTGATAGTAAAATGTTCAAATGAAAAAGCTTTTTTAGTCAATATGGTGTAACGGAAGGCTTTTAAATAATTTCTCAATATAGATAAAGTTTGTAAGTATGTATGTATGTGCTGTTTTCACTCCAACACAGCTGAATAACATATAGAGATTTAGTAATAGAAATAATCTCGAAGAATCGGATATAATTTTAGAATTATAGAGAAACTGGATATTGACGTATCTTTATATTTCCTATAATCGTATTAAGTACTAATTCAGAAAACTTTCAGAGGTAATAACAAACATAAAAACATAACGTAAAATTGAAAACTCCTATTTTTTTGAAGTCGGTTGACAAAATTATCTTTATTATTATAGAAATAAATGGAACAAATATCGATTCTACGTAAATAAATATATTTAATCTATGAGATTGCCTGTGGATAAATTCATAGTTATCAAAGAACACAAAGGTCTAAACAAATTATTAATATTGCATGTTCAAACACACGGACAGGACAATCCTATTTCATATTTATAAGTGTTTAACTTCCTTTGACTTTTACACTATACGATACGATGTCGGATGCAGATATTAATTTATTGTCTACTAGATTTGCGCCCGTGGCTTCGCCCGCGTTATCAAAACCCGCATAGTTCCCGTTCCTGTGGGATTTCAGGGATAAAAAGTAGCTTATGTCTTATTCTCGGTCTTCAGCTACCTACATACCAAATTGCATTGTTATCGGTTCTGTAGTATTTGCGTGAAATAATAACAAACATCCATCCTCACAAACTTTCGCATTTATAATATGAGTAGGATAAATTTCATTTATATACACAGTTAAAATTTATAATATATCTAAATAAAAATAAGACTCTAACCATGATAAAACATTTATTTCTTCACTACATAGTTTAAATCAAAGTAACTTTCTCTGTCCCTATGTATGCTTAAATCTTTTAAACTACGCAAAGGGTTTTGATGCGGATTTTAATAGATAGGGTGATGAAATAGGAAGGTCTTAATATATAATTTATTAGGTTTTATACAACGCGGGCGAAGCCGCTAGCGGAAAGCTAGTAATACATTTAATCCACATCCGATATCGTTACGATATATCGTCCCTTCTAAACAAGTTCTAAAAATACGTACAACGGAGTCTTTGTGAAATCGTATAAAATACAACATGTATTGGAAAATGAATTCCTTGAACGTCACAATTAGTTGGTTCTCTTGGCTTCGGGGAATAAAGGGAAATGTTTTAATGCTGGATTTATTTTATAAAGCCATTTTATTTTATTAAAGTGCTTGTACTAATTGAACAAGCACAAGTTCTTGGATATTTTGTAAGAATTACGTATTGATTCTTTATCTCGATGGAAGGGAGGGGGGATAAAAATTTATCGATTAAGTTGTAATTACTTCTTTCTTTTAAACTGAAGTAAAGCTTTAAAATTTGTATTTATTCTGATATTATGTATCGAACAATTATTAGTGTTGATTAAAAAGTAATATTTCTAATAATTTTTTACCTCACGCTTCTGAAACTCCAATCAAATACAACAATATGTCAAATTTCAAATACAAGAGGGCGGACAACACAAAACGTTATTTTTAAATTATAATTCATTAAAACATTAATTTTACTTACAATTTGTTATAATTAGACGAAGATTTAACTATAAAAAATATAAGAAAACAAATAAAAAATACCAAATTACCTGTGCACAGTTCCCGGGATGTAGTACGGTGACGTCAGGGGGCGGGACCGCTAGCTTGTCGAACCGACGCCGTAATGTACCGCCTAGTGATTGACGATCTGTATGGAAAATAATAAAAAAATAGTTATTTGAACATAATCTTAGATTAGTTTAACCCATTGGAGCCCCAAGCGGCCCGATCGGTCCATGACACAATAGATTTTCTATTGTGTCTGTGATTCCGGGGCCTGAGTTATTAATAAAAAAACGCACTTTAATGATAGAAGAGTAAAATTTTTAACAATATTTATTATAAGATTAAAAATTATTAAATTATTGCATTGTTACCAATTCTTGATAAGTGTACAAAGTTTGAATTAAATCTGTCTGTAATAAGTGCTCGCACCGGAATGGCGAAAAGACGCGGGTTCGAATCCAGAAGAATGATCGATTCTTTCCTATTCTTGAAAAATTTGAAATGAAATAATTTTATTTTTCCAGTGAGTTGTTCCATGATTACAATTAATGTACGACAGCGGGTTCCAAACTATACTTGTTTTGTGACCCGGAGTTTCGCTTCTAAGTTTTTTTTCCATTTGTTTTACAATTAATTTACGAAAGTGGACACATTTGAATGCTTTAAAAGTAAAATATTCTTAAAACCTACCGTCCATACAGCCCATAGGGCTGGGTAAGTGTGAAGGCGAGACCCCGTTGAGGTGCGGCTTGCTCAGTGGTTGTGCGCTGTACTGTTGCGGTGGGGTCGGGGTTCGACCCGATTGTTGTTGCTAGATATATTCATATAGATTAATAACAATAAACTTCATATATTTAATTATATGTTTTATGTTATAAGACGGAAAAGGGTCTCAACTAAAAATAATTTAATTTTTTTTTAAATAAATACAAAAAATCGACAAGGGCGGTGGTTCAATACCGTCGCTTCGCGAGCAAATCTTACTGATATTAAAACTGTAAACATATTACATGTTGTAATAATTTAACTGTATAGGTAAATGTTGTAATTTAAGTTAAAACTTTTAGGTACATGTTCAATTCATATAAAACAGGGTCTATCCGCTGTATCAAATTCTACAAATTATAAATTAAAAGTTAAAACCTTCCTCCAGAACCATACGGTGTAGTAGTTTTTGGGTACATTTTGAATTTATGGGTACATATTGTAACTTATACTAAAACTTCATGGGTACATATTGTAACTTATACTAAAACTACAAGGGTACATGTAGTAATTTATTTAAAACTACATACCTGTTGTAAATATTCGCCAATTAGCGGTGGATATGAGAGATATCGATCAGACGACATGTTATAGTACGATCCATCGAGCGGGGGCATGGGGCTTGGTGCCGGTATGTAGTTCTGTTTGCCTGGGG
Source organism: Colias eurytheme (assembly GCA_907164685.1). Classification (NCBI taxonomy): domain Eukaryota; kingdom Metazoa; phylum Arthropoda; class Insecta; order Lepidoptera; family Pieridae; genus Colias; species Colias eurytheme. Next base: position 25,006 of record CAJQZN010036961.1, on the reverse strand, counting down.
ACAAAGGTTTTATTAACATTTTTGTTGAAAATATTTATTTAGTAAAATGATCTGAGTTTTTTTCGCAATGTATTTTTATTGAGTGAGCTGAAAAAAAGAACTGTTTTTGAATGATATTAATTTGTAATACAACCGTCTTAATAAAAGTCCCATGTCCCCTAGTGGGGTACGGGGCAGATGTATTAGACATTTATTTCACTGATCGAATTTCTTTAGGGACAAGTAGGTGATCAGCCTTCTGTGTCCTGCCAGACCGAGACATTTTTTTTTCGTCTCCACCGGGAATCGAACCCAGGACCCCTCGGTTTTACGCTCGCGCGTCATCCACTGTACCAAGGAGGCGGTCGTACAACCGTCTAAAGATATATTATTTAAATAGATTACGGTAAAAAAGTGTTTTGGTTTTTTTCAGTGAAAAATAAGAGTCAAGAAGAGCTTTAGCTTAGTGAATTAACGTGACTACACACTTAGTCTATTGAAATAATGCTGACCATTTAAAAATAAAAGTATTAGCAAGTATGAAGAAGGCTCATCAGTAACCAGCAATGCTCAATGTATCTTGTGTATATTTTTACGAATAAACGTGAGAAGAGTATTAGCACAAGAAAAAGATAACATAATAAGACTTACTAGCCGCCCAGCATGTTATGTTATTTTTTTTAACCTTTATACACAATAAAAATCTTACAAAATAACAATTTAATTTGTCTTTCTTAATGCCTTCTACATAATAAATTTCTTTTTTGGAGATTAAAACAGTTTTATTTTTTATTACAATTTTGAAATTCATATAATAGCATCTTTGTCTTTAAGAGTTAGTAAGTAACACATAAAAAGAGTATAACACTTACCAGCACTCCGTCCCAGCGTGCTATGTCCACTAGAATCCCTGTTCCGGTGCGGGTGGGGCAGGGTCCGCGCGTGCTCGCCCTCGTACACCGCGTAGTTCGGTGGGGGGTAGTCCAGGGGAGGGGGGATTAGTTGCTCGTCCAGGAGATATTCCGTCTGGATCGGAAATAATCGTTTATATTTAATAAATGTATAAAACATAAAATATAATGATCGGAAGTCAGTCTCGCATAAGACGTGCACCGTTGCACACGGCCTTATAAAAAATTAATTATAATAAATACAGTTCATTAAAAGTTTTTGTGTAGGCTTTTATTTCACCAAAACCAGCCCCTACTCACAATAAAGGTAGATTTATAAACATATTAAATTTACGAAAGAAATTAAAAGAAACAATCCATATTAACACATATATTGATAGAAGTCGAGGAGATATTCCGTCTGTTAGGAGGTTGGTTGGTTTTTAAAGATAACAATGATGAAAATAATGATATTATGATAAACATCATTGTATGAGCTTGATATTGATTTTTTTTCAAATTTATCAAAAAACTAGCCACGCCCCGCGGTTTTAGCCGCGTGGCTCCGCTCCTGTTGATCTTAGCGTGATGATATATAGCTTGTAGCCTTCCTCGATAAATGGGCTATCTAACACCGAAAGAATTTTTCAAATCGGACCAGTAGTTCCTGAGATTAGCGCATTCAAACAAACAAACTCTTCAGCTTTATAATATTAGTATAGATTACCAAAAAATAATTTAAGCACAGTCTAACTTTAAACCAGGAAAATGTCACTTTCTATGTGAAATACGACAAAACCAGATTAAAGAGAACCCGTGTTTAAAGATAAACCCTGTATATTTGCATGTTTGCCTTTTTCATTATTAACTACCTAAAAATCTTACTTAATATGAGAATTCGATTACGACGCAAAATTCGAAAGCATTTGATGTAAAATCATACTTTAAAATCATTAACGCGAGTTTAAAATCGTTAGGTTCAATGAAATAGATTTGAATGAAATGTTTAAATCGTAAATTTCGTCAAATTTCATCAAACGTGGAAATACGAATTCAACTTTAGAATTTAGTTTTGAATTAATAATGTTCATAACAAGATATAATACAATAGTCCACATTTAGCTATATTTCCACAAATTTAATGCCCTTCATTGACGAAATTTCAAATGTTCAAATGAATACATATCGTATGAATAAACATATACGATGACGACCAATCATATACAGCTCTCTACACTATCATTATTGCTACTCGCCCAAACGCTTAGAAAACATAATATATCTATACTAATATTATAAAGATGAAGAGTTTGTTTGTTTGAACGCGCTAATCTCAGGAACCTGGTCCGATTTGAAAAATTATTTCGGTGTTAGATAGCCCATTTATCGAGGAAGGCTATAGGCTATATATCATCTCGCTAAGACCAACAGGAGCAGAGCCAAGCGGGTAAAACCGCGGGGCGCCGTTAGTAATATACATATATACCGCTTCTACGTCAGTTTATATATGTATTATAAGCAACTAGCTTTCCGCCCGCGGCTTCGCCCGCGTTTACAAAGAAAAACCTGTTCCCGTAGGATTTCCGGGATAAAACCTATCCCATGTCCTTTCTCGGGTATCAAAATATCTCTATACCAAATTTCATGCAAATTGATTCAGTAGTTAAGGCGTGATTGAGTAACAGACAGACAGACAGAGTTACTTTCGCATTTATAATATTAGTATGGATTAACAAATATAAACTTACTTGATTCAACATATGCCTATTCGGCATGCTTGGTACTTCAGGTATTGGCGGCGGTTGTCCGTCTCCATCTTGTGAGTATGTCTCAGATTTCTCCGAAACGGATGAAAGGGTCTCTCCAGTCATTGTATCGTTGTATGATGATGGGGCGTACATTTCGATGGTTGCCGATTTTGAAGATTGGCCCGCTTGTTCTGAAAGGTTTTTTGTGTGATAATATTATAGTAATTTAGATTTTTGCAAAGAACAAAACAATAAAAGTTAAGTTGTTACTGGTGAAGTGTTTAAGAACTTTTAATTGGTTTTATAGTTTATTTTTGTGAAATAGAAGTAGTAAATCAATATTATAAATATTATAAACCCGTAAGTAACGATTTTTATTTACGGTGTTATTAAAATAAGTAGCCTTACAAAATATGGACACAAAGAATTGATTCAAAAATGAGAAAAATCTTTATAGCAGTTATCCTTCAGGAATCGAACCCAGGATACCTTCATGTTTTGCTAAAGCAAAATAGCATTTAAAATAAAAGAGAGAAATTCACAAGAAAGCATTCTTAGTCATACTAAATAACATTGCAGTCTAAGAACATCTAAAATCCAAAGTTTACCAAAATTGCATTACTACAAGAACGAAATTGTATGTTATAAGCCGCTTACCTTTCAGTCTTCGGGAGCGTCGTTTCCAAACAAAACAAGCGACCAAAGCCGCGTTAATAAGAACTAAAACTACACCAGTAATAGAAACATAAACTACTACGGATTTTGATACATCCGCCGTTTCTACGTATTCTGTGGACACTACGTTAAGCTCGCCTACTTCTGATGAAGCTAAAATACAAAGAAAAAACAAAAAATGAGGCAAAAATAAAAATAAAAATCTACGTGAAGGTGGGAGGTGAGTCATGACGATTTTTTGAAGTGAAACTTCTTTAGGCGCGTTGAGAGTTTAAGGTCGCGTCATGGCGATACCGTCACGTCATGAATTAAGGCGATTTTGGTGTCTTTGAATCTTGCCAAAGAAGTTTCACTTCTGACACGTGTGCTCGCCACACACGCTCTTTGTTTGTGAACGATGAAATAACCAAAAAGATACAAAAAATGCAAAAAAATATTTTTTTTTTCACAAACATCAAGTACAGTCGCTACATCAAACCTCGAATTCGTTTGTTCGTTCGTCTGTGCAAACAGAAGCCGACCAAAAGTACATTCAAGAGGATAAGTGCCGTGCCCACTATTGTCCCGGTAATAATGAATACCCCGGGCACGTTGTAAGAGTTGTATTCCTCTGAACTTGATTGTACGGACGATGGGAGTACGTCTATGGACAAATTTGGTTTTAACCCAGCCATATAGTTTTTAATAATAATTATTTTTATACTAGATTTCCACCCACGACCAAAGAAAAACCCGCATAGTTTCCGTTTCTATTTCCGCGATAAAAAGTAGCCAGTTTCAAGCCAAATTTAATTGTAATCGGTTCAGTATTTGCGCATCTATAATAATAGTAGGATTTGACAAAAATAGTAATTTGCGTTTAATTTCATGGAATTTTGAAACCTTCTGACCACAACTTCGTCTTAATAAATTCGTTCGTTCTAAATTTTAAGACTTTTAAGAAGTTTAAGTTTGAAGCTTATTATAGTCCTGTAACACTCAAAGTGATACATTAATATCAGTTAGGTAAATTATTTCTAAAGGCTATTTATAAGGGCTTCTGAAATAAGATCAATTAAATATATTATAAAAGGATCAAATAATAGTCTAATATCAAACTTTAAGACTGTCATTAAGTAGTATATGTTCATCAGGTAAATATTTATTTAGACCAAACATAAATATTTCAGTGTGTCAGACTTACTTAAGTGTCTTATAAATAGTATAACTTCAAAAATAACTACACTTACTCAATGTAGTCGCCTTAGTGTCATCTGGCCGGTATTTACTCTGCCCAATTTTATTTATAGACATTACAGAAAATACGTAATCTGTATTTCTTTCGAGACCGTGAATAGTGAAAGATGTAGCGTTTCTTGGTGTAACATCTTCATATTTGTATGTCTCGTCGTATATTTTTCTGTAAAAATAAGATTAATTAATAAAATTATCACCCATTGATAATAATTTGTTCATAACCAATCATCAATCAATCGATCAACCAAACAGTACAATCGTCTAAATTTATATGTAAAAGTGGTTATCTCAGCAATTTTAATTTTATTTATTATTTTACCAAAAATACTTCGAACAACACATTATTATGGTGTCAAGAAAATTAATAAAGCAGAAATGTTGTATAAATTACTATTTCTTCATTCAACAATCAAATATAACAACAATCAATCAACCAATCAACACAATCAAACAATCATTTACATTCAATCATTCACACATCATTTTTTCTATCTTAGAGAATTTTTAACACAAAAACTCACCGGAATCGAATCCTATACCACGAGAACAAGCCACCATCGAACCCGGGCACCCACTCCAATGTGACTGAGTTATGAGTCACGTTGGTTACAACTACTGATGTTACTGGATCTATAAATGTAAGAAAAACATGAATTTTGAGTTAAAATTATTGTTTGAGACCTGTGAGAGAGATTAAGTTTAAGACTAGCTGTGCTCCGCGGTTTTACCCCCAGTGCTCCGCTCCTGTTGGTCTAACCGAAATGATATATAGCCTGAAGCCTTCCTCAATGAATAGGCTATCTAACACCGAAAGAATTTTTCAAATCGGACCTTTAGTTCCTGAGATTACTGCGTTAATGTTCAATGATAAACACATTTTGAGCAAACACAAGTAATCTTAGACAAATCAAAAGTTATGTTTATAGATAGATATGTTTATGATATGTAAGAAAAAGACCTGGTGTAGTATTAATTCAACAAAACATTAAATACATAAATTTATCAATTTCGCTCATGAAGGACATTTAAACCTAAAAGTAAATATTACTAGCATGTCGCCCGCAGCTTCGCCCGCGGGATAAAAACTATCCTGTGTTAATCCAAGTCCTCTATGTGTGTGCCAAATTTCACGTAAATCGGTTCAGCAGTTTTGGCGTAAAGGAGTAACAAGCAAACAAACATACATTTATAATATTACTAGGATTTTTTTGTTGTTTTAAAATAAAACTTACCTGGGGCACTAGTAACATCCAATTTAACCGACATCTCCCCATAACCCAGATGGTTTCTAGCCGAACATTGATATACGCCATAGTCCATAGACGTGACGTCACGCACGAGTAAAACCGACGCAAAAGTTAATGCGTCGAGCCGATGGAACTCGGATATGTATTTTGTTGATGTATTTGTGGGTAGTTTTATGCCGTTTTTCGACCATGTGAAGTTGGGAGGTGGTACTGATTTGCATCTGTTGAAAATAGTAATTATATAATAAATAATAAATATAATAATATTTTAGGAAAATTTTCACACACGGCACAATCTGATCCCATACTAAGCTTTCGCTTGTGTTATGGAAATCAGATGGCTGATAAACATACTAATATAATTTTGAATAAATACTTATATAGATAATTAACACTCAGACACAGAGCAAATAACATAATGAGATGATGATTGATGATTTATTTAATATTTAATTTTTTAATTTATTCAATTTTAATCAAATCAATTAAAATCTACAACAAACAGTTAAAAAAATCAATACACTTACTTGCAAACCAATCGTCCAACTTGTCCAACATTCGTAGCCGACTTCACTATATTCGGCGAAACATCCATTTCCGGTTTGAACGTCATCACCAACGTCACTTCCCGTCTCTCATCACCGATCCCATTGTTCACCACACACGTGTAGTTGCCAACATCATCTCTTGTCACTTTATCGATGATGAGAGTGCTTGTTTGGTTTCTGGTGTCGAAGGTGATGGATCGAGATGATAAGTCGTAGTCTGGTCGTTCCCATTTTATATGGTCGGGTGATAGGGGGTTACCTGTAGATAAAATTTACGTATATATTAGTTTAAATTAAAATTAATTATAATATAAGTGGAAAAAAAGACGGGTTGCACTGGGGGAGTGCCGGCAGAAGTGAAAACTTGATTATTAACGTTGAGCATGTTTGATATTTTGGAATGGTATCCGTCTTACGCTTTTTCGATCAGGTCACGTGTCCTGACGCGAGTTTAACATTTTATACCCATTACAGAAAAAGTGCTCAACGCCGCTAAAGAAGTTTTCACAACAAAGTTTGATAAAATGTATCAAAATTGTAAAATGTAATAATGAGTTCGATACATTGTGAATTATCGAAAAAGTGCATTGAGTTCGATTGATAGTCATTATTAAAGTTAATAATAGATGCATATATTCTAAATTACTAAATGGCTTCTTCAAAATTTATCGATTCGGCTACGTAAGAAATCTAATAAAATTTTGAGCTTTTTAGAAGTATTTCGTGGTTTTTATTTCATGTTTTATGTAATCTGTGATATAAATAAAATAATAGTATATGTACTCATATATGACTTACCATTAGCAGCGCAAACCAGAATTGCATCTTCATTAGCACTTGGTACTCCCACTTGATATACTGATTTGATCTCCGCTGCATCTGTTACAAATACATTTGATTTTTTTAAGTTTTTAATTATTTTTGATTTGAATGTAATAAGATACATGTTTGTATTTTATTGTAATAAAAAGATGATTGATTTTGCTTTAGACATATTAGTTGCAATAAATGTGTTGGTTCAATCAATACTTGACAACATTTTGTCAAGAAAACGTTTGGGGACACGTTGTTTAAGATATTATCATTTGGGTACATGTACTAAATAACGTTTTGACACATGTTGTTTAAACATTTGAATTCATGTTGTTTATATTTATTGGGCACATGCCATTTTAAATAATATTAGGGTACATGTCTTCAATAACCTTTGGGTACATGTATTAAATAACGTTTGGGCACTTGTCTTAAACGTTTGGGTACATATATTAACAAACGTTTGAGTACATGTCTTACATAACGTTTGGATACTTGTCTTAAATAACGTTTGGGTACATATCTTAAATAAAGTTCGGGTACATATCTTAAAGTTCGGGTACATGTATTAAAAACGTTTGGGTACATATCTTAAAAAAGCTTGGGCACATGTTGTTTAACCACTAAACATATTAAACAAATACTCACAATGCACGGACACAGTGATGTTTATAACAGCAGCGCCTTGCGAGTTGACAGCTTCACAAGAGTACACGCCAGCGTCATGGCGTGATAGTCGCGTCATGTTTAACATGTTGCCTTCGGAGATTATTCTGTCATCTGTAAGAGATAAGTATTAGATCCAAGAAAAAAGCCAAACTTATAAGACTAACAAAAATATGTTCTATGGAAAGAGACTAACTAACGTCCTAGTAAAGTAAGAAATGAAATAGATATACAGGGTGTAATCGTTAAGTGTGCACAGGCGATTATTCCGTAACTATTGCAGATATCATAAAACTTTAAACTGATATCGAAAGCCCTTTACCTAATGAGTAAAATGACAATAATAACTTTTTAAAAATAAAACGGGAAATATCCAATAATTTTACACCAAACACCCTGTATAAAGAAGCTTTAAAGTGTGCGAAGCTGAGGCGGATCATTAGTACTAAATTATCTATACTAATATTATAAAGCTGAAGAGTTTGTTTGTTTGAACGCCCTAAACCCAGGAACTACAGGTCCGATTTGAAAAATTATTTCGGTGTTAGATAGCCTATTCATTGAGGAAGTCTATAAGCTATATATCATTTTGCTAAGACCAACAAGAGCGGAGCAATGCGGGTAAAACTACGGGGCACAGCTAGTAATATTGATAAATAAGAAAAACGTTTCTCCGGTAAACTCGTATAACACTAAATCTTCTTAATATATATAAATCTCGTGTCACAATGTTTGTCCTCAATGGAATCCTAAACCTCTTAACCGATTATAATAAAATTCGCACACCATGTGCAGTTCGATCCAACTTGAGAGATAGGATAGTTTAAAGCACAAAGCGGGCGAAGCCGCGGGCGGAAAGCTAGTATTATATAAATAAATACCACACAACTATTAGGTGACCCATATCGTTTACAAAGCGACTCCACAAACATGTTATATTAAATCTAAATTCTCTGAACTAAAGCCATACAAATTATTATTGAAAATCAAATTATTGAAGCGAATATTAAATATCCTTTCGCATTAGATATTTCAAAGATTCCGTTAGATATTAATAGCTTTTGAATCTCGGTTTTGAAAACTATTAAAGAGGTATATATAGTTTATGTCGCCCTGGCTTTGCGCGTTATTTTGAAGCCTACGTCCGTTCTTATATCTTTCTTTATAGGTAATTTATATTGATGAAAACTACATGAAAATCTGTTCAGTAGAATATGAGGTAACCGCTAATTAAACATGGTGATTGATCTAAAATAAAAGCAAAAAGCTTTAGATTCAGAAAGCTTTGACGTAGTTTTATAGTATATTACGCCGAATATTAAAGTTAGTATATTAGACCTTATTTTTCAAAAAATAATTTACTATACTTATGCAACTTTACAGAAGTACGTCGAATCAAAGATGGCGCGTAACGAAAAAATGTTACACTAAATTTTTTTCCAACCCCGACAAAGAAGTTTCACTTCAAAAAATGTGGTCGTGTACTAGTGTACACACGTTAGAAGTGAAATAGTGAAGTTAAATTTTTTTGTGACTTTATTTTTCAAAAAATAATTTACTATATGCAACTTTACAGAAATACATCGAATCACGCGTGGTATGGATAACAAAAAGATGGCGCGGAAAAAATGTCACGCGTAACGAAAAAATGTTACACTACATTTTTTTCCAACCCCGATAAAGTTTCACTTCAATAATTAATGATGTAATTAAATAAAATACTTACTACTCGTAGTATAAGAAGCCTGTGTGATCGGCAGACCATCTTTAGTCCAGGTATAAGCGATACCAGACGGGTTCCCATCAGCTCGAACAGACACTATCAGTTGTTCATTTTCAACACCCACGGCTGTGGTCTGACTTGATTCGTCGAAAATTGGCGCGTCTGTTGAATAAAAAGTAGTATTATATATTAAATTATAGAAAACTAGCTTTCCGCCCGCAGCTTCGCCCGCGAAGTCAAAGAAAAACCCGCATAGTTCCCGTTCCCGTGGGATTTCCGGGATAAAACCTATCCTATTTCCCGGCGTAAAAAGTAGCCTATGTCCTTTCTCGGGTATCAAAATATCTCTATACCAAATTTCATGCAAATTGGTTCAGTAGTTAAGGCATGATTGAGTAACAGACAGACAGACAGAGTTACTTTCGCATTTATAATAATATTAGTGTGGATTATAGAAAATACAATTTTTTCAGTTCTTCCATGCCACTATAATATTAATTTTATATCTAATGTTATAGTGAAGGTTGAAATTTATGTTGGTAACGAATGAACTATTAAAAATGCAATTTATTAATAATATACATAAATATTTTTTTTTTGTTTACTTGCTTCAACGCAATCATATCTGAAAGTACTGGTCTGATTTGAAATTTTTTATCTGTTTTCGACAGCCCATTTAATGAAGAGGAATTATTTTATCATGCTATTACCTACTAATATGAGTGGACCGAAACGGGTTCCACCAAGAAACATATATTAGAAAATGTTTCTGCGTATAACTTTGTAGTAATGCTGGCACTATGTCTTAAAGAGAGGAAAGCGTCGATCGACTATAGCACAGCCCCCCTATGCAAGTGGCTTTCTGTTAGCGTAGCGTTCAATAGAATAGACTACGAATGTATGAGATTGACGTAAGCTGTAGATACGTCTTACGTCAATCTCATACATTCGCAGTCTATTCTATTGAACGCTACGCTAACAGAAAGCCACTTGCATAGG
>CAJQZN010036961.1:0-14382 GCA_907164685.1 Colias eurytheme | reverse complement strand
AGTCTATTCTATTGAACGCTACGCTAACAGAAAGCCACTTGCATAGGGGGGCAGGTCTAGTACCTAGTTTAGTCGATCGTCGTGTCTTTAATTTATTGTGTAACTATTTTATAATGTGTGTATAAATAAACGTTTTTTCATTTCATTCATTTTTCATTTCAATTCTCAAAGTAAATAGGTATAGGAACTATCGATATCGATGAATGTATTGAGAAGTAATTTAGGCTAAACTGGCTTTATCCGAAACATTCAAGTGCACTGGTCTGAACGATTCGATCCCTCTATGTCTCCAATATGGCCGACACACAGTTCAAACTTATAATTCCTTCAGCATTTGGAATGCTTTGAGTCAAATTTCTGCGAATTTCTGGAGATATATGAGATTTTGTCGTGCAATAATGAATTTGGATACTTACCTATTTTATCAAATATTTAATAAGATGGTACTTTTGGGAAGAGTATAATAATTATTTCAGATTTAACTTTTAATACACTTAAAACTTCGTGTATAATATTCATATTATAAAGGCTATATCTATACTAATATTATAAAGCTGAATAGTTTGTTTGAACGCGCTAATCTCAGGAACTACTGTTCTGATTTGAAAAATTATTTCGGTATTAGATAGCCCATTTATCGAGGAAGGCTATTATATCATCACGCTAAGACCAACAGGATCGGAGCCACGCGGGTGAAACCGCGAAGCGCAGCTAGTTATAAATATAACGATGTAAATATCGATCTTGTACCAAAAGAATATATAGTTTAACATGCTTACCATGTTTTCCTACATATAATAAACTCAAAGCGTTCCCAATATCGTTTAGAACAAACATATAAAAGAACATAGTTTCTACACTACGTCGTAGAATAAAATTTTATTTGTGCAATGGTTATAGGAATTCAGACTTTTTATATACTGAACCTAAGTACTGAACCTTATGTTGCTAGAAATAAATATAAAGGGTTTTGTTATTTTACCTGATAAACCCTAACAATTTTCATATGCAACTTATATTTTGCAACACACTTATCTTAAATCGAAATTTCAACACATATTTAACGTCAGTAATGACTCATTCATTTCAATCCTCAGTTAGGACACATATAACCTCAGTTACAACATCTTAAACCTCAGTCACAAAACCTAAAACCCCGGTTACATTTCTATAAACCGCAGTTAAAACACTTAAACCAAAGTTACTCACACAAAACTTTCAGCGTCAATGCATCATGTACACTCCTCTGTATCGCTTCGTTCATCGCTTGACAAGTGTAAACCGCGCCGTTTAAATCTTTGGTTATGTTTAACTTGAGTTCGATGGTGGATACCGTCCCGCCGTGTAAGCCTTTCTTCATTTTTGTTGGTTGACCTGGTGAAAAAATAATTTATAAATTTGGTATTATGCTTGAAATAATGTGAAATAAGGTTTATATAAACTAAAACATAGATACTAAACTTAAACTTTTTTACACATATTAAACTAGACATATCAGTTTAGTACGTATTTAGACGATTTAAAAGACTTCGTTTAAGAGTTTAGAAGCATTTATAAATTTATAGTTTAGAAGCACTTTTGAATAGCCAAAATACAGAAATAAATTATTGACCATCGATTCGGAAAGCAGTATTGAAGTTACATATAGGAAAATGACAGTTTTCTTAGTCTTGTGATTTATTATTTTTGTTTATTTGTATAGCCAGGGATCAAACATATGATTAAACGTAATGCTTATAACTCGACAGTGAGGCAGTTTGAAATGCCTTCAATTCCTATTAAGTAATTTATTACCTATATCTATTCGAATTAAACTTTGAAAAAGATATTAAATTGATTTCCTTTAAATTCTAGAAACACGAGATAAATACGAATAAAATGAAAAAGAGCTACAAAAGCGAATGTTTAAACTGCACACACGAATATTTGAAATGTCTCTCCTTTGTAAATTCAACTTTATTAAGTTGATAATAAAATTCAAAATCAAATAAACGTGACGCTTGAGAGATATATCAAATAGTTATAAGAAACTTGAAGTGGAAATTAACTTTTACTGCGTTCTTTAATTGCCTTTCTGAAGGTTTTTTGGTATCTCTTTTTATAGACGTAAAAAAGGCAATGTTTGAAAAGAAATAATTATCTAATATAAATGAGAAGATCGATTTCTTTAAGGATTATTAAGAAAAGTGTTATAAAATCATATTTATTTATAAGTATATTTGATAAAATATCGCAATTATTTAGAGACAATCCTTCTGAAAAATATAAGGAATTTGAACAACCACTTAATTAATTATTGACAAAATACATTTTGGTATGAAACGGGGAAATAGTTGAATTGTTATTTGTTATTAATAAGAAAGGTATATGAACACATAACTGTATTTAAATAGGTATGGTGTGCAAAAAAAGTGAATTCATTTATTTATAAATGTTTATTTTTATACGAACATAAATGTGCAAAAAAACCTGCGGTTCGATAATAATATTTATAGATGGTGTTCCCTTTTTTGTTAACTAAATATTTAAATATTATTACGGTGTGCAAAAAAAAGGTTTATTAATTAATAATTTATTAATGTTTTAAACATTATTACGGTGTGCAAAAAAACCTTTTATTAATTAATAATATTAAATACATACTCTGTACAGGAATCCCATCTCTCCACCAGGATAATGTTGCCGGTGGGTTACTACTGGCTGCGTCACAGTAGAGCGTCCCTTCGATTCCCGGTCGAAGCTCTTCCGGTTCTGCCCGCACTTTCACTGCCTCGGGGGCAACTGAGGGCAAATACATGTATTACAATGATGAAGGCAATGCAATATGAGATCATAAAAACAGCAAAGAACTGAAGTTTTTAACGGGGTCACAGAGAAATTTGTATAGGTATATAATTTCATTTCTAAAATATAGGTAGGTAATTCCTAAATAAATAAATTTAAAAGTGATAAACGTGATAAAAGGCAAAGGAACACATGCAGTGTTGTTTTTTAGTAACAGTAGGTACTATACCTAAATGTAAGGATAGCAAAAAATATCATAGATACCACATATAGGTATATACCATAATACCAAAATACAAATATTTCTTTATAAATATTAACTTCAAAATAATCTCAATCAAGAATTATTAAACGAATACATTACCTTCCTAAACAAAATAATCTAAGTACCACAATCTCCACAATATAATTTAAACGCAAGAGCAATTAAAAATGAACCCTATCACCTAGATCTTAAGCGCTAAACACATTAAAATAAATCAATTACCTCACAAACTTGGAAACTAACGATTAAACTTACATAGCAAAGACTTGTAAATGAAATTCCTTAAGTTTCTAGCTTAGTTTAATCAATATGAATCTTGGAACCTACGAAATTAGTAAATTCTTAATATATTTTGGTAGTATTTTACGCATTACTAACTAGATTTTTAACCGCGGCTTCGACCGCATAGCAAAGAAAAAGGTATGTCATATTTTTATACTGGCCCGGGTGTAGTATTCCGAGATTAAAATTCGGGTCGCAAACTGTCTTCGTAACAAATTTCATCCGAATCGGTGCAGTGGTTTGTATACTCGATCTTGTCCCACTTTAAACGGACAGATATAATTTAAACTTTGTACTTATCAAGAATCGATGACAATACAATAATATCATGAGTTAAACCATGTTTAATATTAAACTACTAGCTAACGCATAGTTAAAGCAAAACCATCATAGTTCCCGTTTCCGTGGGATTTCCGGAATAAAAAATATCCCATGTCTTAAGTCTCAAACTATTTCATCCGAATCGGTTCAGCAGTTTAGGAGCAAAAAAAAGACAGAAACACAGACCGACAGACTCAAGCTATTTCATCCGAATCGGTTTAGCAGTATAGGAGCAAACACACAGATAGACCGACAGATAGAGTTACTTTCGCATAATATTAGTAGAGCATACTTTAAACTATACTCACAATGTACATTCAAAGTGACAGTTTCAAATAGAGGTATCTCCGTGGCACTATTGGTAGCTTCGCATCTATATTGAGCCAAGTTATCAGTCACATTTGTAAGTATTGATATTTCGGCAGATACCGACTTATCAGACACTTTGGTTATCGAGTGGATCTGTAAGGAAAACATTAGTTAACAATATATATTAAAAATAATGTAATAATATTTAACTATTTCGTATATAGGCAAAACACACACACACATTTAAAGTATGTGTAACGTTCATATATGCACACACACAACTCAGTCAGACATATCATAAAGATAAGAAATCTGTAACATTATTATTTAGTAGAATACACACATTTTTCATTGAGGATTTGTATTATTTTATCTTGTTATTTATAATAAAAAATATTCAAAAGTAAACACACATATATAAATTTTTAATTAATATTAAGTTTATAGTTGTACCTTTTTCTTTCATCATATAAATATAACAGCCAATGAAACAACTTATACTATAACTATCATAGAGTATAAACTAAGAATATACCTTTTTATCATTTTTAAACCAACTGAGGGTAGCTAGAGGATTCCCGCCAGATGAGATGCAAGATAGTTTCTGTACTGTTCCCGCAGCGAGCGTCGTTCCCGGGATGTATCCGGTTATCATTGGTGCTGAAGGAGGATCTGTAGACAAATAAATAAATAAATATTTAATATTTTTTACCTTCTCCACTTGGTTGCCTGGCAGAGATCACTGCTTATTGATAAGGCCGTCAAATAAGCTACATCAACATAATTATAGTAGAACTTCCAAATTCCTTTTATAATGTACTAGGTTTCCGAACGCGGCTTCTACCGCGCAGTCAAAGAAAAATCCGCATAGTTCCCGTTCCCGTGAGATTTCCGGGATTGCGTCATTTTCCCGGGATAAAAAGTAGCTTATGTCCTTTCTAGGGTATCAAAATATCTCCATACCAAATTTCATGAAAATTGGTTCAGTAGTTTAGGCGTGATTGCTCTCCTGATAGGTACATTACGTATTATAATAAGTAAACAAGTCAATAACTGCGTTAAAAACAACCGACTTCAAACTTGCACTTGCAACATTTACAAATACAGACAAAAATGCTCATAAAATAAAAACTACTGGGCCTATCCGAATAAAATTTTTATGGGACCAATTCGACACCATCCCGCATCGAACAAAAAAAGAATCACGTAAATCGGTTCAGAAACCACGGAGTAATCGGTGTACATACATAAAAAAAAAAAACATACCGGCCGAATTGATAACCTCCTCCTTTTTTGAAGTCGGTTAATAAAATATCCGAATTAAAAAATTAAAAACTTATGATACAATGTTATTTGTAGATCGTAAATTCCGACTAGTATTAAACATTTTATTAGCCCTTGATTCGTTTTACATACAAATATATGCATAATATTAACCTATAGGTACTTGTATAACTTCAAACATCTCCATGGACCACCAACCAAGATCCTTGAATAGCCACATCAAGTCTTATGACGATAATTAATTTTAAATTACTGGATTAACTTATAATTACAACTATACAGTACGGAGTAATATCAATTAGTGATTAGGAAGTTTATCATATCGCGACTAAAATAATTAAAAATAATTTGGAAAATCCAAAAGTGCACGCCTCATAATTTTTTTTTAATAAATATTTATTAATTATTATTTTTGTTTATTTAATAACAATTAAACCACATCGAATCAGACCCTGAAAAATGAAAGGGTTCTATTCCTGAGCATACTCAAGCGTAAGAGAAAAAAAAAAAGACTCGATTAGTAAAGTATTTCGGTCGCTATCGTGTTAACAAGAAAAAGGATCCGCACATACAGACACACGGACGTCCAAGACAGAACTTTTTTAAACTGTTTTTTAACTAGTTTAAATAACAAAAATGACATCAAAAATATCATGAACGTTAAAAATAGTGTTTTTTCTTAATATGTGTGTGTATGTATTATCTTACAAGTGCAATGTATGATACATAAAGACATTTTAAGTTTGAAAAATCAGATGTTTTGCGCGAAGTGACAGTAGTACCCACCTCAACGCTTCGCTTATGAGGCGTGCAATATAATTCACTTTTAAACGTGTTATTGTATAACAAAAGTTGTAAAACACTCTGATGGTAAAATAATCTACACTGACATATTTAAGGTGGAGTTTGTTTGTTTGATTGAACGCGATAATCTCAGGAACCATGGGTCAGATTTTAAAAATTATTTCACCGTTAGTTAATCCATTCATCGAGGAAGATTAAAGGCTATGTATCATCACGCTAAGACAAATAGGAGCGGAGCAATGCGGATAAAACCGGTATAGGCACAGCTACTATGATTATACATAATTGTAGTTAATGCCTCCAGAGCAATGTAGTATTTGAAAAAAATCAATAAAAATATTCATTCAACGTCAATCAAATCCGAATGAAGTGTACATTGCGACAAAAGTCGCTTTTATCGTCAAATTTGCGTCTTTAAATCGCAAGTACTTCACAGCCCTTAGCATTGTTTGCATTATTTTAATAACAGCCGAGAGACAGCGAGTTCTAATAAAATTATATAGTGTAGTTACCGACCTAATGAAGTTATAATACTGTTAATATACCGAGTTTTCTTTGTTTTTCCAACGAACTTACAAATGTTTTGAATGTGAGTTTTACATTTGTTTCGCGAGAATTGGTTTAATGTTTTCGAAGTGCTTGTTTAAGAAATTGCGGATAAATATCTGAGAAATTGCTTTTGAGTTTTCATTATGGAGACCCTTGGTACAGTGATTGGGTTATATCATTATATGAAACGAGTTTTTGTCAAGTTTGATGCCTGTTAATGGTAACATTTTAAATTTTATTACAGTAAGTAATTGTAATGACCGCCTCCTCGGTATAGTGGTTGACGCGTGAGCGGGTTCGATTCCCGGTGGAGACGAAGAAAAAAAAAATGTCTTTGTCTGGTAGGACGCAGAAGGCTGATCACCTAATTGTCCCTAGAGAAAATCGATCAGTGAAACAGATGTAAAATGCATCTGCCCCTTACCCCACTAGGGACACGGGACTTCACTTTCAAGTAATTGTAATATGTTCGATTGTATTAGACTAATTGAATTGCAAATAATATCTTTGATAATTTTTTTATTGTAAACATACTTATGGTATACAACTATCTACTAACTACTTATTAGGTAATGATAACACTTAACATTGTGGAAGAAAAATATACAACTATTGACATAAAATCAATAATAATTTAGATTCTAGACCACCCTGTACAACCTAAGTACTAAATTATATATCACTTAGATGCAATCATTTTGTAATAATAACGGTACCTAATATATGAAGATGAATTATTTATAATCGTATAACGTATTACTAGAAATTGTATACAAGAATAACTGTCCTCAAGAAACTACTGAACAGATTCAACGTTATACGATATAACGCAATTATTATGAGAAAATGTTAAAAATAATTGTCTAAATAAATAATAAAATATGTTATTATAGGATTGTGTTTAAATTTTGTTCAGTTCTGACAATTTGAAGGCGAGAAATAAAAAAAAAAAAATTGATCACGAGGCGGGATTCGAACCCGCGTCTTTTTGCCATGCCGGGGCTACGCCTAGCAGCTCGAAGAAAAGGAAACAGACCTTTTTTAGCTATTCTCATTTATGATAAATACTATAAAACCAAATATTAAATTCATTTCTAGATGAAAACTGTTATTAAAAAAAATATATATTAATTTACCTAATATTTCCAAAACATCAGTTACCACGCCACAACATAATCATGTACCATTAAAACAGGCAATAGCCAACCCTAATTCAGGGAAATCACGTTACAAGGCAAATATCTAAACGAGGGTTGCCAATAAATAGGTTAACGATATGAACCGATTTCTATACATTCCCCTCACGTGCCTACAGATCCGTCGCCATACTGTTATGTTTGACCTTAATTTACGGACCTCTTTTATGGTGGGGATAATTTTTATAACAAATTAGGCGTAGGTATGTACTTTGCTAAAAATAATATCTTAAATTATGTACATAGATGAATGTAAAGAGACAAATTTTATAACAAATCAAGGGAAGGTATAAAAGTTAGTTGGAGGCTCGTGTTAAATGTTAAACGGTCAGTCCTTTAAGTTATTACTAGCTTGCCGCCCGCGGCTTCGCCCACTTTGTCTAAAACATAATAAATTATATACTAAAACCTCTATCTATTTAAAAAAAACCGAATCAAAATACGTTGCGTAGTTTTAAAGATTTAGGCATACATAGGGACATAGGGACAGAGAAAGCGACTTTGTTTTATACTATGTAGTGATGATAATTATCATTTACTAGCGGTCCGCCCCGGCTTCGCCCGTGGTACATGTTTACGTTTTCTCTACATAAGAACCATCCTCGTACTTCAAGGAATATAATAAAAAAAGAATTATCGAAATCGGTTCAGCCGTTCTCGAGTTATGCGCATACCAACACATTTTGCGATTCATTTTTATATATAAGATTTATCTATTGATTTGATTTCTATTTGATTCGATTCTATAGGTATTGGAAGATAATCTTTGGGCTATATGTTCTTATACAGTTATTTTCGTTAACGATGATAAGTAAAATGAATACATAAATATTCAAGTTACGTAACAATGTTTTCTAGACCTCTATGACTACGTAAAGCTTTCCAAATATTTACCAAGAAGGAAGCAATTACGGACCATATTAGAAACCTACAAAAGTAGCATTGCGTAAAAACTATGTAAAAAAGCGTCACCACATCAAATACACCAGACCAACCAAGGCAAAAGGCTAAAAATCTATACGAGTGACGCAGCGAGGAGCAATTAACTCAGCCCTCATTATATTAATGAGAGCAACGTGCCGTCCAGAGGCTGTACAATCGATAAATATGTTTTACATAACGTTGGTTAGGTTATTTTGAAACTAAATTAGTTAATAGATACGAAACAGCAAAGAAGAAATAAGTTTAGCATATTTATGGAAGTATCTTATAATATATAAAATTCTCGTGTCACAATATTAGTCTGCATACTCCTCCGAAACGGGTGGACCGATTCTTATGAAATTTTCTGTGCATATCGGGTAAGTCTGAGAATCGGCCAACATCTATTTTTCATATGTACCACGGGCGAAGCCGGGGCGGGCTAGTATCTATATACTAATATTATAAAGCTGAAGAGTTTGTTTGTTTGTTTGAACGCGCTAATCTCAAGAACTACTGGTCCGATTTGAAACAGTCTTTTGGTGTCAGATAGCTCATTTATCGAGGAAGGCTATAGGCTATATATCATCCCGCTAAGACTAACAGAAACGGAGCCACGCGGATG
The DNA here is from genome assembly GCA_907164685.1 of Colias eurytheme. Lineage (NCBI taxonomy): Eukaryota > Metazoa > Arthropoda > Insecta > Lepidoptera > Pieridae > Colias > Colias eurytheme. The sequence goes on along the minus strand of CAJQZN010036961.1, from coordinate 5,042 downwards.
AAACCGCGGGGCGCAGCTAGTATTTAATAGATACGAAACAACAAAGAAAATTAAGTAAACTAAGTAAAAAGCGTATCTTATTTATGTAATACATGAATTATATTTATTACTTCATTTTTATCGATTTATCAAGAAAAGCAGCTGATCGAAAATAGCTGTCGTGATCGAATATTTTCTACTCTCAAAATTCTTTAAACTTTTTTTTCTTGGGCGAGTAAAGTAGCATTATTCAACTATGTTTTCTTGTGTTTAAAAATAAACATTCAAGGAGCGTTCCCTGAGGGTAGATTGAAGTTAATTATTCGCATTTAAATGTTTTAGACAGGTGTACTTAGAAGAATTTTATTCCGTCTCGACTCTAGCTCTGGGTCGTTGGGATTAAGTGTTTTTTATATTGCTTAGTTTTTTCATAGGTATGGTTCTTGCCTCCTTGGTACAGTGGTTGACGCTTGAGCGTAGAACCGAGGGGGCCTGGGTTCGATTCCCAATGGAGACGAAGAAAAAAAATGTCTCGGTCTGGCAGGACACAGAAGGCTGATCACCTACTTGTCCCTAAAGAAAATCAGTGAAACAGATGTATGCATAATGCATCTGCCCCTTACCTCACTTGGGGATATGGGACTTCACTTTTATGGTTCTTGGTTCGATATAATTTTTTTCTTAGAATTGTCTACTAAACCTCAATAAATGTTTGATCCTATAAAACCATTTACTTAGAGATTATTTCCATAAAACTCAACTCTGTTATTTTTGTAAAACGACTAACGCAAACGTATTAAAAACAAACCTTAATTTTAAATCATTTCATTATCAAAGTAAAATTCACGCAATTCATCGATTATCTATCTGCCTGTTTAATTTTATCCGAATCCCTGTATCCATTTAGGTGTCTCTATCATACAATCATTCTACAATACCGCGATACCATTCCCAACTAACAGACAACATAATAACATTCCAAACAGACACATTTACATGTACATTAAAACGAACATACAGTTCCAAACACATTCATAATATTAAAGAGAAATTGTCGCAAGTACGAACAAGACACTTAAGTTTTTGCGAGCAAAACCGCGGCACGTAACAAATGTCTTCTCTGTCTATTCATTCCCATCTGAATACGGTTTTTTGTTCGCTTTTAATGGTTTGTACTGAGTTATAAGCGGTAGCGGGTGCTTAAGCGGAGCGGTGTGGCAAAAAAATGTGTGACATGTGTCATCTACGTTCTACGCTTAGCTTGTGTTAAAAATGGCCTTATTCTTCATAGTAGGATGATGCTTTCATCATCATCAAGAAAAACTAGTAAGTTTAAAATATGCATAATATTTTAACCATATATACGTGCTCAAAATGGATCATGTACAATGAATTTAACAATATTAAAAGGTACCCATTGTACCCTGGTTGCGAATGTTCTTATCCAGTTTCAAATGCTTAATATAACTCCCACGTGCAAAAAATGCAAATCAGAAAGTTGTTAATAATTTACTAATTTAAATCTTATCTTAGTAGATAGTAAATTAATAACGAAGCACGATTCAAAATTACATTTGTACATAATTTATGCTATAGAAGCAAGTTTAAATTTATCTTAATTATTAATGTTAAACTGTTTTTGTAGACATACAGAACGAAAAAATCGACATTCAACTCAAACTCAAAAATTATTTATTTAATTAGACTTCTTTTAGAAGCACTTTCGAATCGCCAATATATATTTTTAACAATTACCCCCGATTCGGAAAGCAGTATCTATGCAAAAGAACCGGCAAGAAACTCCATAGTAGCTCTTTTAAACTGAACTTAAATAAAGAGCAATGTTTCCCCTTTTCCCTCACTTTCCCTTTTCCGCGCTTTTCCTGTCCCTTATCCCACAAAACAGCAGATGATTAATGACACATAGATAACAAGTTAGCAGTATGCTGTAAAGAGATCGCAGATAGCGGCCATCTTGGAAGCCTTTCATTGATGAGGCTTTTAATTCGTGATTATGTTTGGTGAAAACAATGATTTTGATTTTTTATTTGTTTATAGTCTATTAATTAATATTTGTATATTTTTTGCTTTTAAATGCGATTTATTTTTTAAACGACACAAAATTGTCACATCTTCCTATTATTCCTATTTTAAGGTGAAATACCTTCCTAATGAGTAAAAATTCAATTCATATTTTTCAAATAAGAAAATTGTTGTCGGTATGCTAATAAATTAATACAAAAAATTCACAAAAATATGCGAATTTCTTAAAAATTCGAGTTATCAGGTTAAAATTGGTACCGTCAAATGTGGCTACTTGACCTTTACTTGGCAACTTGACCACACCTTCCGTTTAACAACAAAATATCAAATTTTGTAGAATTGAAAGCAAATTGACCTAACGTATCGATGTTGGTAGGTTTTTAAAATATTAATTGGCAACATATTTTAATTTTAAAGCGGTAACGCTGTTGGTTCTCGCAATATAACGTATCGAAGTGTGACTGTGACTAAGGATCTTTTGCCGGTGTCAGTATTATTATGTTTGTAGAGCCTAAACTGCACATCTCAGGTGAGTACAGTTTTGATATGTTGTGTAATAAACCCTACAGATTGATTTTACAGTGGGAACTATCCAATTTTAGGCTCATCTGTCGAAATATTTGCTTGGGCATTGATGCCTCAGGTTAGGTCAAGTTGCCATTGACCGCTGCGTGGCAACTTGACCGACGCCTAGGGTTGACACAAAAAATAACGTGATTGCATTTTTTCCTTTTTTTATCTGTTTCGAGTTTTGCATAGTAAAATCAATAAATTTGCTGCATATTTCGGACAATCCAGATACTTATACTCTCTTTGATGACAACGATTTAGCATATTTCTAATGAAAAATAAATGTTTCCTTATCTATTAATAAATACCTATAAGTATTAAGTAATATACATATACATATGTATTAAATTTAGTTTAATAAATAAATAGTTCATTAAAATTTGTGTCTTATTTGTGACAACCCTATCCGACATGTAATGCTTTGTATGAAATCATTACAAATCCCGTGGCAACTTGACCAGGTAGCCAGAGCCTAACAGTTTATTGTAAAGCTTCGGGCTGCAATATTTAAAAAGTCGAAGACTTAAAAAGTAATAGCAACTTAGCCTAAAACAAGAATGTTAAGCATCTACCTATGAAAACTGATGTGCAAGGTCAAGATACCACATCAGTGTCAACTTGACCTGTATTACGTTTATTTGTAAATAATGTCAGATTCAATATATTTTAAAGAAATACCTACTTAAAGTGAATGATGAAATCATTCATGACATGAACAAATCATAAAATGTTAATAAAAGTTTAACATAAATAAGTTAGCTAAGAAAAAGTAAAAAAATGTGGTCAAGTAGCCACATTTGACCGGTACTTCTAAACCTTTATTATAGGTTTAGAAGTAGTCACTTATTGTTAATCTATTTAAGAGTTATGCTAGTACATACATAAAAACAATTGTAAAACATAATCACAAAATTATTGTTTCAAAATACATATTAAAATATTCAGTATTGAACTTTGTTTTGAGGTATCGATTAACAGTGAATAATCAACTAAAATTATTTATTACTAGCAGTCCGCCCCGGCTTCGCCCGTGGTACATGTTTACGTTTTCTCTACATAAGAACCATCCTCGTACTTCAAGGAATATAATAAAAAAAGAATTATCGAAATCGGTTCAGCCGTTCTCGAGTTATGCGCTTACCAACACATTTTGCGATTCATTTTTATATATAAGATTTACAAAGCTTGTAATTAGCGGGAATTATATAGGCTTTTAGTTCGGCCGAGGTTTTAATGTTTAAATGGTTTTGAAGTTTATTTTTAAACAACGACCAGAAGGGTATTAACTGTATATTAATAAGTTTACAAATTGTGTAATTTAAGCATATATTATAGACTAGCTTTCCGCCCCCAGCTTCGCCCGCGCAGTCAAAGAAAAACCCGCATAGTTCCCGTGGGATTTCCGGGATAAAACCTATCCTATGTCTCGGGGTAAAAAGTAGCCTATGTCCTTTCTCGGGTATCAAAATATCTCCATACCAAATTTCATGCAAATTGGTTCAGTAGTTTAGGCGTGATTGAGTAACAGATAGACAGACAGAGTTACTTTCGCATTTATAATATTAGTATGGATATATACGTATGTTTCTCTACGTTTTTAAAGGAGTGGGAATCGTGACGATACTTTATTTTGTCACACATGGTAGGGATAAGTTAATGTGCAAGTTTCATCAAAATCTGTTCACTTATTACGAAGTTCCTATAGACTGAAATATTGGATGATTTATTTTATTTATTTGGAGATTTTGTTTTGTTGAATAATCTAATTCTCAGTTTAATGTTAATTTTCTCAAAAGATCAAGTTAAAACTTTCATTTTGATCTATAGATTACATTGAAATTCTTTTAAAGCCATGAATGTCACATATAGTTACCAAAACTAAAGTCGTCCATTCACTCCAATACTTCAAGCTTTATCCACACAGAATATCTACGAATTCGGAAAAAAATTTTTTCGTGATTGAATATTTTTTTTCTCAAAAAACAACCTTTTACTGGAATGGTCCTTCACTAGCGAATGTTCAGAGGCGTCATGTGCAAGGAATTTTGTAAAGTTTTTTCGTTATCGGTATTTCGGTATGGGTATTGGGTATTTCAGTGTTCATGTTATTTTATATCGACAATATCACTCATATACAAACTATTTAGTAGCGACATGTAGCAAGATGTGTGTTAGGTTTTGATATGTTCGGTTTTTAAAATATAGTTTTATTGTTCTTGTCTGTCGATCAAGCGTTTTATTTTATTAGAGGTTATGGACCCAGATTTTTTAGTTGAAAATGACGACGAATTATCTTGTTAGTGTGCCTAAATTGAAAGGACGTGAAAACTACAGCGAATGGGCTTTTGCGGCTGAGAATTTTCTGGTGCTGGAGGGATTGTCTGATTGCATCAAGTCGGAGAATGTACCAGCAGAAATAGGAGCAGCAGGTGACGCGAAAACCAGAGCTA